>CAUYRT010033226.1:0-42127 GCA_963574885.1 Lepilemur ruficaudatus
CTCTCCGCTAATGACAATGCGTATCTGCAGCCGCTCCCCGCGCTGGCATCGGCGCCTCAGCTCCGCCCCAGCTCACCAGGCATCGGATTCTCACACGGAGCCGCCACCTGGACCCCTCGCAGGTGCGGTCTACAGCAGGGCTCGCGCTCCCGTGAGACTCTAACGCCCCTGCTGATCTGGCAGGTGCCGATGGGAGCGGCTGTGAACGCGGCTGGAGCTTCCCTCGCTGCCCCCACCGCTCACCCCAGGTTCTGACAGGTACCGTCCTCGGCCTTGGGGGTGGGGACCGCAGTGCTAGGACGTTTCATTTAGGCTCTAGAGCCCCACGGGTTGGACCCAGCATCGCCCTCAAATCAACCCAAAGCAGCGAACGCGGGTTTCGCAAAGAACCTCGGCAGGGACCTCCGGGACAGACAGAAGCGCGAGAGGCGGCCCGGGGCGGGGGCGGGGCTGACCTTCAGAGGCAGGCTGGCTCCGCCGGAGGCCGGTGTGAGCGTGAACGTCTGTTTCTACGGCAGGAAGGTGGCGGCAGCGGAGAGAGGAACAGTCAAAAGCCCGCGAGAGAACGGAAGGCAAGACGGGTTAGGTCAAGGCGAGTCCCGCAGCTCACGGGCAGGGAACGCGAACGCCGGCGGCGAAGCGTGCGGTTCAGTCGGAAAGCTCCGGACTAGGCTAAGCGCGCTAGAAGCTCACAGGGAAACGCGCGCGGGATTTAGTCTGCACAGAGGCCCGGCAGGCAGAGCGAGTGACAGCGGGGCTGGAGGGCTGGTTCCCGGACAGCGTCACTCCGGACCTTTCTGGGAATCTTGGTTAATGCGTGTGGAGCTCTGTCCCTGGTTTGAGTCCGGCAGTAAACGGAGTGACACATCAGAGCGTTCAGGCAGAGGACAGTCACCACGACATGCTCCGCTAGCTGTCCTCCCTCATCACAGTGGAAGCCCCCACCTAGATACAAGCCCCACGAGAGGAAAGGCAGGCCGTCCTGGAGACACACTCCTGTCACCCACGTGTGGCACCAAACCCCCTGGTTAGGAAAGCACAAGGCAGCATTTACCTCCAGGCGGGAAGCCGTCCGTGAGGATCTGCACGGTGGAGATGTGCGCGATTTCGATTTCACGGCGGCAGTCTCCATCCAGAAACAAGTATCTGCATCAAGCAAAAGTTCCACAGCACGTCGTTACACTCCCACGCTCGCCGCGACTGAGGTCCACAGTCCGCGACAGCTTGTCCCGGCCAAGTAGGTCTGGCTCTTACCTCTGGTTGTTGGAAAGACGACAAACCACGGTTTCAGATTTCTCTGAGTCTCCAAAAGTTACGAGGAAGGTGGCTCCTTGGGACACAGAAACAAACGTGAGAACAGGACCTGCTTGTTTTCGACGCAGCCTGCCCCCGCTGAGCGCCACACACGGAGACGTGCCCGCCCGCGGGACGGACGAAAACAAGAAACAAACACAGCTCTGTTCTAAGGACCCTTCGGCTGAGCAGAAAGGCCGGGAGGGCCTAAGGGCTGAAGACGCCAGACTGAAGGGCACAGCTCTGCGCGACAGGCTCTGCGGGCTCACAGAGCTCCTGGAAACGTTTTCACGTCTTGCAAAGACAAAGTGCGCGGGGGGTGGGGGGGGGATGCATCACAAAGGCCCAGACGGAAGAACGATAAGCCTCCACCCACACCTTCTCGGAGCTGACAGGACAGGACAAACAGCAGATGGAAGGCACAACAAAACCCGCAAAGCTGAGATCCCGCGGGGCCACTGCGGAGCCCGAGGCCGGGTTACCCAAGGCCCCAGGCGGAGCGCAGGGAACGGCAGCCGCTCATTTCCCAGAGGCCCGGGGAGGCAAACCCGAGCCCGCTGGAGGGCTCCCTTCTCCCACACTGTGACCCCCGGGAAGGCACAGAACCGCGCTGCTAGCGGGAGTCTCTGGACCTCTTCTCCGGGGCCAGGCCACAAAGACTCGGCCGCCAGGGACAGAGCTTCCGCTGGGGACAGTGCTGCCTGGGCCAGGGCTGCCCCTCCCGCCTGAGGGACATGCCCAGCAGAGGTGGGCATATGGTGTGGGCATGTGGTGGGCAGAGGTGGTCACCCGTGTGTTGGGTGACATTTCTGTCTCGGAAGAGTAGGCTCTACAACTGCTGCTAAACGGATCCAGATGAAAATGGGGAGGGCGACATAAAACGTCAAAGAAAAAGCGGAACAGGCCTCTTCAGGGCCCACGGCTTCGACAGAGCGACGAAAGCGCGCGAGTCACCTCCCGGGAACCGCGTGGGACGCGCCAGGCCGCTTACCACTCAGGAGCACTTTGAGCTGCTTGTCGTAGAACTCGGCCTCCTTGTGGGACACCAGGGCGCACTCGGCGCACTGCCGCACGGGGTCCACGAAGCACATGCGCCGCAGCGACACCTTCTGGCCGCAGCACCGGTCGCAGAAGCACTTTCCGCAGCGGCGGCAGTGGTGCTGGGCGGACGAACGGCCAGGGCACGGCAGTGAGGGCAGGACGAGCTCCCCCAGACCACCCCCACGTGCGCCCAGGCCAACGTGCCGAGCAAGTCCCCTCGCCACGTGCGCCAGCGGCAAAGGTTCGCGCCTTGTCTCAAAGGCCCACGTCACGGCCCCGGGGACGCGCTGCCTCCGCGCAGCCGTGCCCCGAGCGCGCGTCAGGACCCGACTCTCGGGGGCGCAACCCGTCTGGGCGGCAACCCGCAGGGGATGGCACCTGGCAGGGTCACATGAGCGCAAAAGCCGGACCCCTGGGATCCGGGCCAGTCACTTTCCACTGACTCTGTCAGGCCCTGAAACA
The DNA here is from genome assembly GCA_963574885.1 of Lepilemur ruficaudatus. Lineage (NCBI taxonomy): Eukaryota > Metazoa > Chordata > Mammalia > Primates > Lepilemuridae > Lepilemur > Lepilemur ruficaudatus. The sequence goes on from CAUYRT010033226.1 coordinate 2,797, forward strand.
GGGCGTTGCTGAAATTCAGAGCAAACCCCGCCACGGCCGTTCCCCCACAGAGGAACTAGCCTCTCCCCAGACAGGGGCCCCGCCCGAGTCGGTCCTCCCACTGCCCCCACTCCATGGCCTCAGCTCACCTTTCTGGTGATAAAGTCGAATTTGGCATCACACTGCATGCACCTGGGACACTGGGAGAGAAGACGGCGAAGTGTCAAGATCCGGCTCGCTCGGTCGCGCCGCCGAGGCAGGGCCCCCGGGACGACCAGTGTCCCTTCCCACGCTCCCGCGCTTCCCCACGGTGGCCTGCAGCGGGCAGGGCAACCCAGGCTCGGAAGCCCCGCGCTGGACACACGCCCAGCGCACCACGGGGGTGGGCCCGAGTCCCGCCGGGCAGGGAGCGAAGGCACGAGTGTGACCCTCTGCTGCAGGCGCGCCCCCAGCTTTAGGTCCCTCCGGGGGGCCCAGCGGCAATCTGCTGCACTTGAGCAACTCCTCCTGGCCTAGACCTGGTCCTGGAACGGGAGACGAGCAGCGGGAACGGCCCCGCGTGGACTCACTGCCCCGGGAAGGACCGTGACCAGCCCGCCGCCAGCGCGGAAGGAGCACGGGCTCCGGCTGACGAGTGCCGAGCCCGCGAGACAGCTTACACGGGGTCTGAGCGCGCCCCTGCCACGCGGCGGGAGTTAGGGAGCAGCTGAAGCGGAACGTGGGGGTGGCGGGGATGCCACGTGGGCAGCGCCGGGCCTGGAGACCGTGAGATGCTTCCGGAGACGGGGGCCCAGGAAAGGCGCCGACACCCGCAGCCCAGGCTCACCAGGCCGGACCCCCGGCAAAGAGGGGTCTGCGCAGGACGCGCACGCGCAGACTGAGGAGCAGCGCGTGGCTGGGCTCAGCGCAGATAGGAACTCAGGACCTGGGGACCCGGCAGGGGGCAGCTGGGGCTCACCTCCCCCACGTGGTCACCAAACAGACCTGGAGCCTCGTGGCCAGGGGCCCTGCCCTGGGGACACGCAGTGAACAGAAGAGACAGGAACCCGCCTTCCCAGAGCTCCCCTTCCTGCCTCTGCTTCCCCAACAGCGGCAGAGGTGACGGTTCTGAGGACCGGGCTGTTTGTGCTGAGTTTGAATCACACTTGCAGTTTCTTCAGCTGCCTGGGGTCAAACCTCAGAAGTACCTTTCGAATTGCCTAAGCGCTGCTCACAGGGCGGCAGCTCGTGACAACGCCCAGAGCAGAGAACAAAGTCCACTCTGAGCATGGCCCGGGGCCACTGAAACCTAGGGGACAAGTATGACGTCCCCAGATACCCTGGACCTCAGACCCTATGGCCACCTGCTGGGCGCCGTTAGGGTGGCCGTGACTCTAAGGAAGTACTTTCTCCTCTAAGCTGAGAGCTGCGGAGAAGCAGGCGGGCACTCGCAGGGCTCGAGCCAAGCTGGTGGAGGACAGTCACCTCCTTTATGAATTGTTTAAAAGAAACTCCCGGCTGCCTGGACATACGGAGCACACAGCCCCAGCTGGGGCAGAGTGGCTGGCTCCAGGCTGGCAGGGCAGCTCGTGGGCCCTAGGCTGGCGCCTGACGCGGCGGCACCAGGGACGAGAGGTTGCCGACAGCAGAGCCCTCTCCAAGGCTGCTGGCTCCAGACGTCCCACATCAGGTGCAGGTGGAAGTGAAATCGACCAAGTTAGAAATGAAACAGATTTAAAACGCTCACTGAACTCCCACTGCTTCCACTTGACTAGCCAAAAATAATGCTGACACACTGGGCACATCTTCTAAGCACCCCACAGTCATGCACGCGTGGCGGCCTGTGACCATGTCCCAGTGGGACTGAGTCCCATCCAGGCCCTGCTGCTGAAGCCACCACCTGCCCTGAGCTGTCACCCTCGCCAGGGGGCCCTTGCTGAAGAGCTGAGCCCACTGTGGGCAGTCTCGGCCCCTCAGACAACTTGGAAGAACCAGCCCGGCCTCCGAGCTCCCCTTGGGGGCTGCAGAGACCATGGCACTCATCACAGCCCACCTTCTCCAATCAGCCCAGGGGAGAGCGCTGCCCAGCGAGCTTCCTGCTTGGGCCAGTCCACTGCCTAGCCTGCTCCGGGAACCGACCTGCAGGGCCCAGGAGCCGTCGATCCCGGCTTTGCCCATTCCACTCAGAATGACAAGCTGGACGCGTTCCCCACTTAGGAGGGGGCTTCCCCGCACAAACCCTGGGGGACCGCAGGGCGCCGTCTCCACACACCGCTCGCGGCACCAGAGGCTAGGAACTGCCAAACTCGACCGGGAAGGCTCTCGCCTCGAACTCGCCACCTCCTGCTCACCTTGGATGGCAGGAGGGCCCCGAAGCGAGCCTAGAGCACAGGGTCAGGGTGACACCACCAGTGACGGGCCCTCTGCCACCTACCGCTCCCTCCGCCAACAGTGGCGTCAGGAGCTGCCTGACACCCAGTGCGAGGTGGAGACGCCGAGCTGGCTCTGAGGAATTCCGCGTCACGGCACGTTCCTCAGATGGAGTGAAGGATACTTTCGCCACAAAGATGGAGACCCCTGAACTGGATGAGCGGTCACACACCTGCTCCTAAGCCACAGGCGTGCTGCCGCCCTCCCGCCCTGTTCCGCAGCACGCAGGCGCCGTGCACCCGGGCCTCACGCCCCTCATCTTTGGTTTCTTCCTCTGGAGGGCAAGAAAAAGACCCTCCTCTTCTGGGGCTTTATAAGAACTAAACAAGGCTGGTCCAATGGTGGTGGGTTATCAGAACCTATCAACATCAGTGCCACTGCTAAATTTGACTGGCTTTTTAAAAAATAAATTAAAAGAAATAGAAAAAAAAAACTAAAGAAGGTGCCAGAGAGGCTGGGAGTGGCACTGCAGGGCTGCCACTTGGCACGATGGGCACATCCCACCGAGGTCGTCGCTTTCGGAGACTCCCGAGTCGGGGTGTCGGCCACAGTGAGTTGCAGGGGGTGACCTGGAAACTGTGGGTTAAATGACCGGCAAGTGCTGACTGGTCTACGCAACACTCTCGGGAGGTGCACGGCTGTCGCTTCTGCTGACTGGGGACATCGCTGAGCACTTACTAAGGGTCGCTCATCCACATTCAAGGCACAGTAATCCTCAAAGGAAATAGATATTCCCTCCACCCAGAGCCTCCTTCCCCTTCCAGTGGGAGGGCGGGGAGTCAGACAAGACCAGAAACGACTTTGAGAGCATAAACTGAGGGCCTAGCGTCTCAAAAAGGAGAGAGGATTAGAAACGGCCACGGTGTCACCAAACCAGACTGAAGAGCTCAGACCTCTTCTCCGACACAACAGTCATGTCAAACCTCATCTGCTGGGACAGACGGCCGCGCTGGTGCCCGCAGGAGACTGACAAAGCTCGGCACTTGGTGGGAAAGCTGTCTCTGGACACAAATGTAACGGTTCCACCAGCGACTCCACAACGGCTGGGGCCAATTCCCACGACTGGCGAACCTGGCCGTGCCCACAGCAGGGGCTGCCACTGGGCACCTTCTGGTTCAAAAGCCACCATCGCGTGGGGGAGGAGACGGCACAGAGCAGAAGCTGATCCCAGGCATCGCCACCTTCTCAGTCCTGACTGTCGTCTCTGGTCAGCCACAGCGCACTCGGTCAGGGGGCCCAGCAGGGGCACTCGGCCACCCCCCGCCGCCCGCCCTTCCTGAGACACCAACTCACAGGCATGGGGGGTCTCCCTGCTCCGCACCCTCCCTGGGCCGCAGCCTCTACACGCAGACCTGGGAGACGCCAGCACGGAGGAGCTGCCCAGGACGGGAAGCCACCGTCACCCACTGCCCTTGCTGTCCCTCCAGCCTGTGGACTCCTGAGGACCATGCCCAGCACCAGGCTGGCACCAAAGGAGTCCCCAGACAAAATTCATGTCACTGGGTAAGCGCAGCCACGGCGCCAAATAAGATACGTTAAGATGCTAAAATGGGCCGGGCGTGGTGGCTCACGCCTGTAATCCTAGCACTCTGGGAGGCCGAGGTGGGAGGATAGCTCAAAGGTCAGGAGTTCGAAACCAGCCTCAGCAAGAGCGAGACCCCATCTCTACTAAAAAGAAATACAAAGAAATTAATTGGCCAACTAAAAATATATAGAAAACATGAGCCGGGCATGGTGGCATGTGCCTGTAGTCCCAGCTACTCGGGAGGCTGACGCAGGAGGATCACTTGAGCCCAGGAGTGTGAGGTTGCTGTGAGCTAGGCTGAGGCCATGGCACTCTAGCCCAGGTAACACAGTGAGACTCTGTCTCAAAAAAAAAAAAAAAAAAGATGCTAAAATGAAGAATAAAAGAAAAGAAAAACTGAAGAAATATAGAAAAGAATAAAAAAGAAAATTCGCATCAGGTGCCAAGCGCCCACTCTTCGTAGCCCACAAAACAGAGCCCGGTGGCACCAAGACTCTGCAGATGCTTCTGGAAGGAGTCCTCTGGGATCCACAGCCACAGTGTGCCCTTCACGGCGGGAGGACGGGTGTCCGGGCTGTGGGCCACACCAGGGGCTCTTCAGACGCGTTACGCGACGAGGACAGATGCCCCATCCCTGCCCCGCTCCACGCGGCCCCCGCACTGGGCGCGGAGCCTGAGCTTTCCGAGATCCCGTGACTAATGCTTTCTCGTTTCCTCTTTGCTTTTGAGCTGCTTTCTGGACTCGGAAGCCAGGCCTGGCCCACCCCAGCCTTCTGGAACTGTCTGCAGAGTCCAGCTGGCAGGGCTCTCCCGCACCGCCCCTGCCCTCCAACCCTGTCCCTCTGGAATGTTCCATGGTGGCAGAGCCCCGGCCTCTGCGCCCTCTTCCCTGACCCCAGACGTCCGCCAGCCACAGAACGTCCCGGCGTCTGCTGGAGACGGCTCCACCGAGGTGCTGACCTGTGAGGGGCAAGAGCAAGAAGGCCGCGCCCGCCCGGCTCCGGCGACAGCAACCGCTCCGCGGTCTCTCTGTGGCTGCCGCAGCCGGTGACCCGGTACGGGCTGCATCTCACACCTGCTGTGACACCTGCGCTCACCTGTGAGACGTAAGACCACGCTTAGACCTTAAATTTACTCCCTTAAAAATGAGTGATCCAGAAACTTCTTATTACTCTAAATAACCAATGAGCTTATTTGGGAAATTCACAGATTTCTTTTTACACAAGGTAATTTCCTATTGGTAATACTAGTGAAAAGAAATTTTTAAAATTATGAACAGAGCAATTACATAAAGAAATAAAGCAACGGGTGAGGATGTACGAGTAAAATCACTGCCACCTAGCGAATTCCTTGTCAGAAAGCAAAGCGTCGCCAGAAGGAAAACCAGGGCGCGCTGGGCGGGCGCGGGGGGCTCCTGCTCGAACCCGGCCTCGCGGCTCTCACGGCTCCCCTGCTCCCCGCAATAGCTCTTTGAGGGGCCGCAGAGGAATCGCTGAGCCCAGCACCCAAGCGTGATTCACCCATCCCCACCATGGTGGCCTGGGGTGTCTGAAATACCAACCTCAGAAGACGTCACCAGACCCCATGTGTCACCCTGGGGTGGGCGGGGCAAACTCAAACCAGCACAGTCCCCGGGGAACGGGGACCTGTAGGCGCAGACCCAACAAAACAGGCCTTGAAAAGTTCAGTGAGGGCCACTAGGCGTGAGGGACGGCCTGTGTGTCTGTGACAGACAGACAGAGACACAGGGAGGAGGATGAGGCAGAGTCGACTTGGGCGGTGGCCCTAATTAGACCCATCTGCTGGGGCTGGACAGACAAGCTGCCAAGGACAGACGCTGCCCGCCGGATGCACAGGACCCGGCGTCCCCGCGAAGCAGATCGCTAAGGAGGTGCAGCCGGGCTGCTCGGGCACCTGCGCTCACGCCCACAGGATTCCTCCTGCTGCCTCCCAGGGCGCAGCCCAGACCCGGGGAGGAAGCTGAGCGGAAGGACTGTCCCGAGGGGCCAGGAGGTGGGGCGGGTCCCAGTGCAACTGCGACACATTCCTCCCCAGCCGCCCCGGCCCGAGTCAGAGCCCTGGGCGCTGGGCCACGCCTCACGGTCCCCAGCCGACTCCCACCACCCTGGCAGAGAAGGCGGAGGCAGACGCCTCAAGTGAGCCGCCTGCTGGATGAGTCACTGGTTAGAGCAATAAAAGAACTAGAGAGGGCCCTCAGAGCCCTGCAGTTGGGACACAGAGGGCAGGCGCCGCCGCAGGGCATATGGCGGCACAGGAATTCGAGTGTCTCCACCCTCGCGCTTAATACAATCTGAAAACATAGTCTGGAGAGTTTAAATGGATACTCAAAAAAGTTTCTATAAAAAGAACAAAGTTTTAAGACACATGCCTGCCCTCCCTTTGAGGCTGGAGTGACAAAGGACGCGCCCCCACCCTGTCCTCCGTCAGCGCCGCAGTGAGGAGCTCGCCCTGCCAGCTGCGCCCGGCTCCCGCAGTCACCACTTCTCGGGTTCCTCACGGGCGACAGCACAACTCCCACGATATAAAATGAACCCGTGGCAAAGATGTGACTCTCTAATTAATGAGGGACAATACAACGTTAAAACACTTCGAAGGAGCAGCCACAGAGCAGACACACGCACAGGTCAGGAGAGAAGAATGAGTTTGGTGATAAAGTCACCTGCTCTCTCAAGGACCACGTGGTGTGACAGGATGGGGATGAGGGTGTTGGGGGACAGCACTGCTCCCCTGGAGGACAAAGTCACCTGCATCTCTAGGACCAGGATACTGGCATTGCTATCAGCTTTCTACAGCTTACAGAGGTGTCAAGTAGCTCCAAGGTGACGAGAGGTGCCACGCTACAGATAATCACGTCCTGGAAGGGACGTGCTAGAAGCTGGACACCAGGAATCCCTTTCTGTGGTGGTTGTTCCAAAGTCACAGTTTTTTCTAACATCAGAAAAAGCTCTTAGCCAGCGACAGGGACTCTTGAGAAGCCGTCCTGTGTCCCTGGTGGTGTTTGTGAAGGCCTGCTGGCCCCCGGGACACCTGGCAGGCCCTGGCAACCCTCTGCCACCTCACAAGGGTGAGCTTTACCCGAACTCTGTGACCCCGGAAACACCGCGAAGTCCTGCCCTTGGTGTTCTGGGAACGTGTTCTGCTAGAACCACCCTGCCCCGTATGACCCAGATAGGATCACAGATCGCCCATGTACCCACAACAAAGCCCTCCAAGTTCCCATTCTCTGCCTCATAAAGCACAGGCGGAGATGTTTGTCCCCACCGGCCAACTGCAGCGCGACCCGGAGGTGCAGCGTCTCACGGTCCCTCAGGCCCCCATGTGACCCAGCCTGGGCTGAGCTCAGGGCTCTCTGCCCCACCCCTCCCCACATGGCCACAGCGGGTTCCTTCTGGCCTTGGTCACGCCTCCCTAGGACAGCAAGAAACCCCTTCCTGCCTGGCACTGAGCCGCCTGGCAGTCACGGCCCTCGGCAGTGCTTTGACGCAAGGTCTCCCCACCAGAGTCCGGATTGGTTTTCATTCGACACGCCCGTGCTCTCTCCCCTGGCTCTGCAGCTACAAAGTATCTGAGCGTCAGAATGACAGCACAGATACATGACAACTTGTTGTGGTCATGGGTCATACGTGCGTCACACCCAGTGCCACGGACAGGAAGAAAGGGGGAGGCGCAAGACTGCTTGGGCTTTCAGGATAGAACTCAAGGTCTCGGGCTGCTGGCGACAAGCCCTCAGGGCCGTGTGCCTGGACAGCCCACCCCGAGCCCGCTTCCTCGCCGGTGGATACAGCGATGGCAGTGGGACGAGCCCAGAGATCATCCGAGGCTGCGCTGGCACCAGCACCTACATCCAAACTGGTGAGGCACGAAGCTTCACACACCCGCCTCTGCCTCCCCTGCCGACAGGCTCCAGACTTCTCTCCGGGTTTATAACAGGAACGATTCTCAAGTAGTTCTGGGTCACGAGCTCCTTGAGAATCCGAGAGCTACAGACCAGCTCGCTGGAGAAAGGTGTGTGTGCTCACACGCCCCGACGCTGACGCAGCTCCTGAAAGGAATGACCCTCATAGCCCAGAGAGGGCCAGGCACCTGGCAGGCACTCAGTTCCTGCGTGATGGGCCAATGACACTGATCAGCACACAGCCACCGAGGGGGCGCCGAGGACTGTGGCCACCCAATTCTCCCCCACCCACTCCAGAGACCACAAACCCATTTCTCCACAATTGGTTATCTCCAAGTTTGCGTCTCCTCCCCACGCACGATTACCTTCCTGTCCCTTAAGCCGCAGCCAGCAGAGAGCAGCACTGACAAGTGTCAGGTGACTGTTACGGTGAGTGTCCCCCGGGAGCTACAGCGGCTAGTGCCAGACTTCATTCCACATCTCCCAGCCCAGAAGTTCCTCCAGAACACTCACTGTCCTCGGTGATCTCCGGACTGCAGGACCGCGCCTCAGTGAGACTCAAAATACAAACCTCGGAGAGAAAAGCCCGTCCTCCCGAGTTCCCCTTCCCCCAAGCCCACCTGATTCTAAGGCCTTCCTCCGCTGCTCAGGTCCCTTAATCACGATTCAAACAGGGGCTTTCTGGGGGAGACCCACAGTCACGCAACTTGGGAGTGATCTTCCCGACACGAGGGGCGCCACACTGACGCAGCACTTCAGCCCAGGTGTCAGGAGTTCACGACAATTCCTGCACAGCCGGGCCAGCAGGCAGCGCTCCGCACTGCTCACCCTCGGGCCGCAAAGACAGGCCCCTTACGCAGGGAAAACGTGGAGCGGCTCTGACTGCGCCAGCTCACACACCAGGGGCCTGGGGGAGGGACAGAGGGAAGCACGGCAGGCAGCTGAAGGAGTCGGGACACAGTGCTGTGTGCCGGGAGGGAACCGCACCCAGGTCCTGCTTTCTCGCGCTGTCCGCGTGGCTCACACGGACATGGGGGCTTTCTGGGGCGCACCGTAAATACATACAATTTTCACTTGCCAAAAAATGTTTTTAAAGACTTCATGGAAGGATGATCAGGAAAACAATGTTTAAGTAGCATCCTTAGGGCACAATGGAAAAAGCTGAGAAATACGGGTCTAGACCCTAGAGCAGCGGTCCCCAACCTTGCTGGCACCAAGGACCTGTTTCATGGAAGACAATTTTTCCACAGATGGTGCAAGGGGGAATGTTTCGGGGTGATCCAAGCGCATCACATTTGCTGTGCAGTCCGCGCTCTCCACTAATGACAATCCGTATCTGCAGCCGCTCCCGGCGCTGGAATCAGCCCCTCAGCTCCACCCCAGCTCACCAGGCATCAGATTCTGACACGGAGCCGCCACCTGGACCCCTCGCAGGTGCGGTTTACAGCAGGGTTCGCGTTCCCGTGAGACTCTAATGCCCCCGCTGATCTGGCAGGTGGTGGCACTCAGGCGGTAATGCGGTGATGGGGAGCAGCTGTAAGTATGGGAAGCTCCCTCTCCAGCTCTAGCTCGCTGCTCACCACCTGCTGTGCAGCCGGGGTCCTAACAGGCCACGGCCCAGCACCAGCCCCGGGGTCGGACCACAGCTCTAGAGGACACCCTCCAGCCGGCAGCTTCACGCACTGCCAGTGCTGAGAGGAACACTCCCCACCGGCCCACGAATTCCTACAAGTCCGTGCTGTCCCGCAGAGCCTGCGCTCCCCCGCCCGCCTCCGCTCAACCTCTGTCGGCTCCTGCTGCTCCCACTCCTTGACCCTGTCCTGACACCTGCGCCCCACTGCGGGAGCGAACTCACTCTGCGCAGCGTGTTCATTTAAATCTACACGAGAGTCATGTTATTGCCTTTCTAAAACCACTTTTTACTCTAATTTTCGTATTTTGGTAAAACCCTCAAAGTTCACCGTCTTAACCACTTCAAGCGCGCAGTTCCGTAGCACCGAACACGCTGACAGCGTTCCGCTTCGTCGCCCTTGACTGCGCCGCCGAGGCGGCGAGGAAAGGTGCGTGGCGAGTTCGCAGGGGACGTGCCCAGAATGAGACTGCGGGAAGTTGAGTCTCGCACCCGGGAAGGCGCAGGGCGCGCACCTCCCGCTCCCGTCCGGGAAGCCCTGCTGCAACCCTCACCCCCGCAGACGCCCCTGTCCCCACCAGGGCGGAGGGGCCCGAGGAGCGCTTCTGGGGAGCCGGGGCGAGTCTGGGGTGCTCGGGGAGCGACAGGCCAGGGCGGCCGGGGACGGGGGCGTCGGGGAGGCGGCCGGGGCGGGACGCCGGCGGGAGTCGGGAGGCCCGGGCGGGCCGGGCGGGGGCAGGTCCGAGGGGAGGCCGGGCAGGGCGGGCGGCCACGTACCTCCTTGTCCGGGACCCACGGCGGCTCCTCCAGGCCGAACGGGCTCCCGAAGGCGCGGTGCTCGGGCACCATGCGCAGCCCGCTGGGGGAGCGCACCAGCTTCTTGGCGTCGCGGCGCGCGGCCACCCCCGACGACATGACGGCGCTTCGGCCTCTCGCCCGCAGCCCCGCACTCGGGCCCCTCACCCAGCTGGGTGGCGCCGCCCGCCCCGCCGCGCCCAATCGGCAAGCCCTCCCCGGAGCAAGGACCAATCGGAGCTCCGGCTCCGCCCCATTGCGGCCCTCTCCAATCCGTGCAAGGGCACCGCCCCTGCCACCCTGCCGTCGATCACCAATCGGCCGTGAGGACCGGCCCGGAAACGCTCCACCCCTCTCGGAGAGATTGAGACTTTGGATTGGCCAGTTAGTTAGCCATGTAGACGCCGCTTCGTCTCTGATTGGCGTAGCCGGTGCAGGGCGCCCGGCGCTCATTGGAAGAGGAGGCTGAGAGGGGCGGGACGGCGCGAAGACGAGTGAGGCGCCCAGGAGGTGAGAGCGCCGGTCCTGACGGCTCCGGGATGGCGGAGCCGGGCGGGGTCGGGGGTCGCGCGGGCGGGTCGGGGGTCCGGGCGGCCGTGGGCGGGGTGGAGGCCTGGCGAGGGTAGGAAGGGGACGGGGCCTTTACTGCCCCCGCTCCCGGCTGCCAGCCCCGGATCCTGCATTAGGACCCTGCGGGGAGCGGGCAGAAGGGGCAGCTGCGCGGGGGTCCGACGGGCCGGGGAAGGCTCGGGGCCGCCCCCGACGGAGCCTGGGTTCCGGGGTCTCGCGCGCCGGCCGACAGCCGGTGCTGATGCTGCGGCCGCACTCACCTAGCGGCGCATGATGTCGGCTCTCCCCGGAAATCGTGGCTTAGCTCGGCGCCGGGAGGACGCTGGTGCGTCTGGGGCCTGTCCCCTGCCTGCTATGGGGCGCCCCCTCACAGGGCGGGAGGACAGGGCAGCCCAGTGGGGCTGCCCCTCAAGCCCCAGGGCCAGTGGCTGGGACGTAGCAGGTGTCCATTGTTCAAAAAAAAAAAGCTATCCGTTAAGGCACAGTGGGGCAGACTTCATCAGGACAGTTGCGGTGGGTGCGGGGACCACGGCAACAGGCTCTCGCAGCGGGGGAGAGAGCGGGCTCAACGCCGAACACAGCGCGGGCAAGTGCGGTTTACAGCCAAGGAGCAGGGTGGGGGTCACTGGGTGGAAATTACTTGCTGCCAGAGAACAGCAGGGGTTGGGGGTTGTGGCTGAACTGCCCTAACAGGATTCTGGCTGGAGGGAGCCGGTGATCAGATCCCCTGGCCCGTGGGGAACCCGGTCAGACACGAGGGTGACCAGATAGGAGGGAGGGTGGTTCTCGCTAAATTGAAGCTGGATTTTACAAGGACGTGCACATATGGGCCTAGGAGAAAGTTCAGGAGCTTGACTTGGTCAGGCAGGGAATTTGTCATCAGTCAAGCGGTCACTCTGCTTCCAGGTACCGCCGAGAGCTGGAGGTGTGGCAGCCGTGTGCCCTCCAGCAGCTGCTTGGCAGAACCCACAGCTGGCAGCCTCTTTGCACGGTCACACAGCGCAGGTGAGAGCAGACTGGGGATTTGTCTGTTGCCCAGGGGCTGTGTTTTGGGTGTTGCCTCGGGTGTGTCAGGGTGTCAGGGTCCCCTGAGTGACACCCCCCAGGCCTCTTCCTGTCCTCAGGGTTTTGAAAACACCCCTGCTCAGCCAGGTGGGGCCAGCCGCATCTCCTTTGACTCCACAGTGCGTTTCCTGGAGGTGATATTTTCTCTTTTTCAGTTGTTCTCTGTCCTCGGGAATGTGATTCCTCACTCTGGCCAGCTCTGTCAGCACGTTTGGAGCCAGTTAAAATCCTGTCTCCCCCTTGGCCTGTGCCCAGCCTGACAGGGCGGCTCCTCTCCGGCCTGGGCTGTTCCTGTCCGCCCCGTCCCCTGCTCCAGGCCGGAATGTTGGACCAGAGCCCACACGGGACTTGGTTAACGGGGCACATTGGTGCCAGGGATGCCCTTCCTTCCTGTCCCCATACCCTGCCCTTGGCCTGGAGCTCTGTTGTCCCTTCTCCGCGTCTCAGCTTTGCCCGTGCCAGGCCTGACTGTGAGAATGTAGGAATGCAAGTGACCTGGTTCCTGTGGCTTCAAAACCAGTATATCATTCAGGCCCATGTCACCTTCTAGCGTTACAGGGGGCCTCAGAGTCCAGAGAGGCCTCACCTTCCGTCAGCTGAGTTGTAGCTGACAGTGCTGGGCCTCCCTAGAGGACACTGACCCTGACCTTGGCCCTCAAGGCCGCTGGCCTTAGCGTTTCTTGGCACGTACTCTGCGTTCCTGGCCAGGCTGTTTGGGGGAACACAGAGAGGCCCATTGGAAAGGTCTCCTGTGACCCTGGGCTGAGTCCCTGCACAGCCGGCCAAGGCTGGTGGGGAGAAAAGCGTTTCTCCACAGGCTGGGTTGGCCTCAGGCTGTGGAAGGGGCTCCCCTTCCCAGGAGGGGGCCACCCACATGCTGACTCGGCCTTCCTCCAGCCCTGCTGGACAGTCAGTTCTGAGACAGTCTTCTTCTGTGTGCTGAAACAGCTTGGTGGCCGCTGAGGCTCCGATTCCCTGAGCATACTGCAAAATCCCAAGCTCACTTCTTTCGCTCTTTACGGAATCCTCATGAAAACATATTTAAGGGAAATTAAACTGAAAAATGCAAAAGATACTTCAATCAAGTGGCCAGTATGAGTAGATCTGGTGTATTTCTAACACCTTTTTTCTTTTTTTTAATTTCAAAATTTGAAGGGGGTACAAATGTTTCTGTTACATGGATTACTTTTATAATGCCTAAGTCACGGTCCTAAGTATGCCCGTCACCAAATAGTGTTCATTGTACCTTTTAGGTTTTTGTCCCTCCCCTCCTCCCCTCCCCCTTCTTGATTTCCAGTGACTTTACTTCTCTGTGTGCCCCTGTGCCCACTGATTAGCTCCAAATTACTAGAGAGCACACGTGGTGTTTGTTTTTCTGTTCCTGAGATGCTTCACTTCGGCTAATGGTCTCCGGCTCCCTCCCCGTTACTGCGAAGGACATTAATCATTTGTCTTCATGGCTGAGTCAACACCTCTGGGGACGAATCGTCACATCTTGACCTTCCGAACGCTGGTGGGCTGGGGGCATTTTTAAGCTACATCAATGTCTGGAGTGAGTCCAGGTTTCTAAATTACCAGATAATTCTTGGAGGTGGATCACGCTAACAGAGCCGGTGCTCTCGGAGCAGTGAAGTCTCCCAGCCCCGTGAGAGGTGACCTCAGACGGTGAGAACAGCAAGTGGGGAGTGACACCGCTTCCCCGGCACACTCACCCCACTTCTCTGGCCCGTGGGCCTCCCGCAGGCGGTTTGACTTGTGGGCAAGAGCCTCGGAATTCGGTGCTCAACCTGTTGAAGAAATGGATTTGGATCTGTTGGACCTGAACCCCAGAATTATTGCTGCAATTAAGAAAGGTATATTTGTTTATATAAAATAGGAATGTGATGTAAGATGCGTGGATGTGCATGTACACTTTGTGTAACGCAAGTTAACAGACCGCTGGCTGTCCACGCCTGAGACTGCCTCCTTTGCTGACACGTCCTTGCAGGTCACCCGGTCCTGACGGCACCGGTGCTGGGACATGCTGCGGGTTTTCCATTAGTTGTGTGTGTGTTGTCTAAAGTTTATTTTTATCAAAGTAATACGTGCATATTGTCTAAAAAGTGAAATGGAACCACTTGAGAGTCTTTTAGCGCTTTTGGTGATTTAAAAATACTTACATGTGGGCTCCTCAATACTGTGCTTAAACTCCCGTGTTTGATGGTTGGTGCTGTTGATCCCATGGGCATCCTCTGTCCCCACAGGACGCAACTAGGGTCACGTCAGGGGTGTGACTGGGCCCTGGGCGAGCCTGGTGTGGTGGGGGCGGGGAACGGTTTTCTTTCTGGTAGCATCTCTTTTTGACCAGAGTTAGTAGTTGCCGCTTCGTTTCCTGCTAAGCGCTCCGTGTAGTTCACACGGTTTCCCCACATCCTCCAGTGCTCCATCCCTTCCCCAAATGCTCAGAGGGTCGGAGGCTCACCTGTCCCAGTGTCTTCCTGAGGCTCCATCCCAGGCCCCAGCCCGGCCCCTGTTGCAGGCTGCTGTCCTCACTCTCCCCATCTGGGGACGCCTGACCACTAGGAGAGCGAGGAACGCTGAGTACAGGTGGGGGCAGGTGCAGCAGGTGACCGGGACTGGGGCTGCGGTTCCTCCACCCTTGGCTGTTGTTTTCTAATCCTCCTGTTTGTGGCCTCAGGATCACAGAGTGGCTGCCACACTGCAGACACGATGCCTGCAACCGGGACAGAGCAAGGGGACAGGCTCTGCCAGGGACTCCTTTTCACCTGTGCCTCTTCTCAGCAAACGAATTTTTCCAGAAGCGCCCCCAGACCTCTGGCTGTGAAAGGGGCTGGGCCTTGAGGCTGGACAGGGGGCACTGTCTTGCCACAGACCCGGTCCTGGGCCAAGCCCTTGGCCGCCCGACAGAACCTTCCTCCCACGCAGTGCTTTTTGTGTGAACATGTGAACACTTTGTTGACTCCACACCTCCTGCCTGAGCTTTTACTCCCACCCTTTCCACACCTGTTTTCTGTGTAGCTTCTTCAAAGAGCTTATCAGTGATCATGATTTGTATGTTTTGTTTTTTTTTTTGAGACAGTCTCACTCTGTTGCCCGGGCTAGAGTGCTGTGGCGCCAGCCTAGCTCACAGCAACCTCAGACTCCTGGGCTCAAGCAATCCTCCTGCCTCAGCCTCCCGAGTAGCTGGGACTACAGGCATGCGCCACCATGCCTGGCTAATTTTTTTCCGTTTTTGGTAGAGACGGGGTCTCGCTCTTGCTCAGGCTGGTCCTGAACTCCTGACCTTGAGTGATCCTCCCACCTCGGCCTCCCAGAGTGCTAGGATTACAGGCGTGAGCCACTGCGCCTGGCCTATATATTTTTAGTTGGCCAATTAATTTCTTTCTATTTGTAGTAGAGACAGGGTCTCGCTCTTGCTCAAGCTGGTCTCAAACTCCTGACCTCGAGCAATCCACCCACCTCCCAGAGTGCTAGGATTACAGGCGTGAGCCACTGCGCCCGGCCTATATATTTTTAGTTGGCCAATTAATTTCTTTCTATTTATAGTAGAGACGGGGTCTCACTCTTGCTCACGCTGGTTTCGAACTCCTGACCTTGAGCGATCTGCCTGCCTCGGCCTCCCAGAGTGCTAGGATTACAGGCGTGAGCCACCGCGCCCGGCCTTGTGTTTTCTTTTGTCCAGTCCGACACTCCGTCTTTAACTGGCGCCTTCTGTCGCCTCCTGGGGCGTTTCTGACAGGTCCGGGTTTGGATGCTGCCTTACGCCCTGGGGTGCCCTGAGTTCTTTCTCCCCGCCTTCTGGATTGGTTGGATGTATCTGTAACATTTTTTTTTCGTTCTACTAGTTTGAAATTAGAAAGTGATATACTTATCCAGGCCCAAAATTAATTTACCTTCCTGTCAAAATAGCAGTCCCGAGGACCTTTGGTCTCTGCCTCTGAGCTGCCGTCCCGCTGATCCCATGTGCTCGCTCTGCTGC
Organism: Lepilemur ruficaudatus; assembly: GCA_963574885.1. NCBI lineage: Eukaryota > Metazoa > Chordata > Mammalia > Primates > Lepilemuridae > Lepilemur > Lepilemur ruficaudatus. Next base: position 18,665 of record CAUYRT010033226.1, read on the forward strand.
CCCCCGCCCCCCCCCCACGGTGGCGTTTGTGCGACCTGGGGCAGGCACCCTCACCATGGCTGGGCCTCTGGCCTTGCTGGGCCGCGGGCGGGCTGCAGAAACCGCCGCGCTGGTGTCACCGTGCTCTTAGGAAGCACCTCTGTCCTTACTGTGGTGCTTTGTGCCACTGGAGTCTTTTTACTGAAGCCTGTCTATAATTTCAGCCAGACTGAGGTCGGTGAAGGAGGTCCTGCGCTTCTCTGGACCAGACCTGCAGAGAGTGACCGCCCTGTCCAGCCTCGACGTCCGGCACGTGCTGAGAGCGGCCTCCTTACACCTGCGGGGAGGCAGCGTCCTCACAGGTGGGCATGAGAATGTCGGTGCTGGCCGGTGGCCTGGAGTTTCACTGCCATGGGGTCTGTCATATTCCACGTGCTGCAGGGTGTGGGCTGTCTGCGAAGACCACCTAAGAAACGACCTCGCTGTGTAGGAGTTCTGGCCTCACTTGTATTCTACCATGGGCTGTGGTCAGTGTTAGATGAGAGGATGCTTTGGGTGGACACGGAAGGGCTGCAGGGCCTCAGGGGCCCTTGCTCCTTGGGTCCCTTTCTTAGGCCACAGGAGAAGGGATGAGGTTGGGGGCTCAGGAGGCAGGGGCATTAGCAGTCAGTGGGAGCGAGAGCCCCTCCAGCCTGCCTGCAGGGGGTGGAAGACAGGACAGTGGCACCCAAGGTACAGCAGCTGGGATAGGCTCCTCCTCAGAGAGGTCTGGGGCAGTAGAGGGACCTGCCCGTGTTCCCCCCACCACTTGCAGGAAACCTGGGTCTCAGCTCTCCTGGCAGGTGGCCCCCAGGCCTACAGGTGAGGGAGGGGTGGCCGGTTCCCTTCTCAGGGAGTCCCGGCCACTGGCTCCCAGCAATCCCCACATGCCTGGCTAGGCAGGGTTTCCATCCCGTGCCTGAGCAGGCCCTGTGTGGCAGCACGGGGTCCTCCCACCCTGGCAGGTTGCCCAGTGGTCCCTAGGGCCCTGTGGATCACCTTAAATCTGGGACTGCTGTGGTCAGCCAGCACCCACGGCCCCCTCTGCCCAGCAGCCTGGACTGGGCTCCGGACCGCTGCTGCTCTCACGTATCTCCTCCTCCTGGGGCGGGGCTCGAGCAGCGGATGGGTCTGGCCCTCCTGGCCGTGATCCCACGCTGTGCGTCAGCCCGACTGGCACTGCGTGTTCCACCTGGAGCCTCACCCCAGGAGTCCTGGTGTCACGGAGGAGGAGGCATCAGATGGCTTCTCCAGGGCCCTGCCGCCAAGAGGCTGTGACCAGAGTTAGGCTGCGGCGCCCAGAGGGGCCATGGCTGTGCCGCCTGCCACAGGCTCTGCCTTCCGTGTGGATTTTATGTTTTACATCATTGATATCTGGGCCAGTTTAGAGCCTACTCACAACTGTTAACCAACCCTGGGACCATCACAGTTTGAGATTATCCTCTTGGGACTGTCAGGAGCCCCAGGTCCCTCTGGAAGCATCTGGCAGGTGTCCAGCTCCGGCTCCCCGTGGCACACACACCCTTCCTCGGGAGAACGTGCAGGTGGACCGTTCCCTGGCAACTGCTGAGAAATCTAAGCCTCCTCCCTGCCCTCAGCATGCTGTCCACCCCATGTGACCATGGTCACCTGTCCTCTGGCCACACAGAAGGCAGCCAGCGCCTCCTGCAGCCCTCAGCCCACCCACAGGCCCAGGGTCTCAGAGAAGAGCCGGGCCTGACGCCACCCCTTCCCCACAGCACTGCACCTGCTCCAGCAGAAGGAGAGGTTCCCCGAACAGCACCAGCGCCTGAGCCTCGGCTGCCCGGTCCTGGACGGGCTTCTCCGCGGCGGCCTGCCCCTGGTGGGCATCACCGAGCTGGCCGGCCGCAGCTCTGCGGGGAAGACCCAGCTGGCACTGCAGCTCTGCCTGGCCGTGCAGTTCCCGCGGCAGCACGGAGGCCTGGAGGCTGGTGAGTGACCTCCCTCCCTTGGGGCTGGGGGCCTGCTCTGTTTGGGCAGCTTCCCATCAAGATGGTTAGCTGCTGCTCCCGGGCATCAGTCCCACCTTCCTTCTCCTTGCGGCTGCTTTGCTGCCCTCCTTCCAGAAAGGGAGAGGGAGGCTGGGCGCTCGGAAGGGCAGGTTGGCCCAGTCACAGGCTGCGCATGCAGCTGTGGACCCCATGGCCATGCACTGCTGGCCCACAGGTGCAGCCAGATGTGCAGGAGGAAAGACGCAGCGTGTGTCCTTTCGGGGAGGAGTGTGGTCTGCAGCCTGGGCATAGTGGGGTTGACAGGGTCCTCGTGCTCCTGGACCGGGCACTCTGCGGCCCAAGGGAGGCTTCCAAAGCCCAGCTGCTCGGGTCTCTCAAGGGTTAAAAATTCAAGAAGTTTTTCAAGATGTGATCCACAAGCAAGATGTGTTTCTTAGTAGCTCCTTAGTTTTATAAAACTTGGTGGTGTTGCCAAGGGATTCCCATCTCGCTCTTGAACTCTGTGTGAACGGTTTCCGCTGGGAGAGCTTCACGGCTGGCCTCGTTTTTTAGTTTTTTTCGTTGAGATGTAATTTCACACACCATAAAAATTCACTCATAAGGTTGTACAGCCACCACCACCATCCGATTCCAGAACATTTTCAACATCCCAAAAAGCAGCCCCTACCCATTCGCGCGCACTCCCGCTCTTCCCGACAGCGACCACTGTGCTTTGTCTCTACCGACATTTCACTTAGGTGGAGTCACACAGTACTACTGTGACCTTGTGTGACTGGCTCCTTCCACCTGGCATAGTGTGGCCAAGGTTCCCGTGGTAGCACGTGTTGGAGCTTCGTGTTTACCTGCTCAGCGGTGCGTGAGCGTGCACGTTGTTTCCTGTTGGTGACCGAGTGCCGTGCTGTGAACGCGTGCTGTCGTTGAGTGGACACGTTTGCATTTCCCTAGGTTTATATGCACATACCCGGAAGTGGAATTGTGGGTCATGTGGTGAATCTATGTTTAACTTTTTGAAGAACTGCCCGACTCTTCCTCCATGGCTGTGCCATCTTACATTCCCGCAGCAATGTGCGAAGGCTCCCATTCCTCCACATCCTCACCAACACTTGTCTTTTTTTATCTCAGCCACCTAGTGGGTGTGAAATGGAATTTCACTGTAGTTTAAATTTGCATTTCCCTGATTATTAATGCTGCGGAGCATCTTTTCTTGTGCATATTGGCCATTTGTGTGTCTTCTTTGGAGAAATGTCTGTTAGATCCTTTGCTCATTTTGAATTATAAAAATTCTTTATATATCCTGTATACAAATCCCTACATGATTAGCAAACAGTCTTTCTTTGGGTTGTCTTTTCGTTTTCTTGATAGCATCCTTTGAAGCACAAACATCTTTCATTTTTATGAAATCCAAGTTATTTTTCCTTGGTTACTTGTGCTTTTGGACTTGTATCTTAACCATTGCCTAATCTAAAGTCATGAAGACTTACCTGTGTATTTTCTTCTAACAGTTTTATAGTTTTAGCTCTCACATTTGATCCATTTTGGTTTAATTTTTGTTTATGGTGTGAGGTAAGGGTCCAGTTTCATCCTTTTGTATATGGGTATTCAGTTGTCCCAATACCATCTGTTGAAAAGGCATTCTTTCTCCAATGAATTGTCCTGGCATGTGTTGAAAATCGTTGCTCACAGATGTAAGGGTTTGTCTCAGGTGGCCCCTGGCCCTTTGCAGCTGTGGGTCTCTCAGCGCATTCCGTGGTGCAGGGTCTGGCCAGGCCTGCATGTTACTAAGTTGGTCATTATGGGCTTTTCATATTGCAGCGAAGACACAGGTATCACCACAGCCCAGGCTGTAGGGCAGCCTTGGAGTGGAACAGAGGGGACATCTGCTCGGTGGAGCCTTGAGGGTGTCTCTGTGTGCAGGAGGGGGTGTTCCTGCAAGTCTGCTGGCCCCATACTTCCACTTGCTCCCCTGCCTGGTGACAGGGGCAGGGCGATGGGGGAAGAAAAGGGTGGTGGGACGGAGAGGCAGGGTTGCCCTGGAGAGGTGGCCACCTGGCCATTCTGGCCCAGCACCCACCCGGGGGCAGGGGTGGAGGCCCAGCCGCGCTTCCGAGGGGCTGCCTGGCAGGCAGGGCAGCCGCAGGTGAGAGAGAGAGAACCAGCAGCAGCCTGCTCCTCCTCGGGTGGAGGTGGGGACCCTGTGAGGGCAGAGAGAGAACGGCGGGAGACGTTTGCGTTAGTTTGCGCGGCGGCCACAGGCCCGCGTCAGGTCCTCCGGGCACACGGCGCGCGGGCTTCCCAGGGGCGGTCTACATCTGCACGGAGGACGCCTTCCCAGACAAGCGGCTGCAGCAGCTCATCGCCGGGCAGCAGCAGCTGCGCACGGACGTCCCCGGGGCGGTGGTCCGGAACATCAGATTTGGCAGCCAGATCTTCGTGGAGCACGCGGCCGACGTGGTGAGTGTCCGCTCTTTCTCGCGCCCTGCGCTGAAGGGAAGTGTCAGCAAACTCAGTGACTCGCGTGAAGGCAGGTGGGGCAGACGTCGTCGGGCCGTCGCGGTGGGTGCGGGGACACGCGCGGCAAGTGCGCTTTCCAGGCAAGCAGCAGGGTGGGAAACTCATCGCTGTGACCGACCGGCGGGGCGGGGGCTCTGGCCCCGCGGGTGGAGAACCCGGTCAGACCCGGGCGGCTGCTCGCAAAGCTGGCTTCGCGGCGTCCCTTGCCGAGCCCGGGCTTCCAAGGCGGCTCCGAGGTTGGCGCAGCAGAGCGCCGGGGCCGCGGCCGAGGCGCCCGTGGGCCGGGCGGGAGCGCCTGAGTCTCGGTCCGCAGCGCGTGACCGGAGGTTCGGATCCGCTGGGCGCCGCGGGGCCTGTCAGCCTCCCCGGGCGGAGACAGCGGGAACGGGCACCGGGCGGGCTCCTCTGCGCGAGGCCGCGGGGAGCGTCCCTCGTCGGGGCTTGGGGGGCCCGGCAGCCGGGGAGGCAGCTTCTCACTGCGGAGGCCGGAGGCTCGCGGGCAGAGCAGCGGCGGAGTCGGAAGGAAACCGGAGGTTCGGGAATGACCCCTAGGCCGGAAGGAGCGCCGCCGAGCTGGGGCTCCTGCGCGGGCCTCCCCCGCTTTTAAGAGTGGCTGTAACATTCAAGTAAAGCGTAAGGCATATAAGCTTTTAATTTAAAAAAAATTTACAGTAAAATACATTATCACACACAATGCAGGGAAGTGGCCCTCGGAGGCCCAGCAGGTCGGCGACAGACCCCGGGGCCCCCAGGAGGGACCGCACCGGGCGCCGGCCTCGCTCGCGGGCCTCCCTGTGGGGCGGCGGAGGGTGGCGCGCACGCGCGCACGCGGGCTGGGAGACGTGGCGTTAGGGCTGCAGGCTCCAGCCAGAGGCCCTCCCAGCCTCGCCCTGGCTGTCCCGGGGCGGCTCCGGGGCCTGCACAGCAGCTTCGTCCTGGAGCAGGCCAGGCAGGGGTCACTGCAAGAGGAGACCGAAGGTCAGAACAGGTGGCAGACACTCTGCAGCGGTGTTCCTAAATATTGTTCTGGAACCAGCTTTCTGGGGGCGCCCCCCCCAACCTGCCTAGAAAAGTGAGGATTGCTGGGTGCAAGGCTCCCTGGGGCCCAGAGGTCCTGGGGACCCACGGGTCCTTGGTGTCTACTCCCTGGAACGCCAGGGGCCTGCATCTGAAAGTGGGGAGGCCGGGGTGTGGACACGGAGCCCCTGCTTCTGCGTAAGCAGGGCCTGGGCCACCCCGTCCCCCTTCCACCTACCGAGGCCCTCGTGGCAGGATGGGGTCTCAGAGCCAGGCCCTCTGGAGACCCAGTACCCTAAATCCCTCCTGGCCCCCACGCGCACTCCGCCTGCCCCGTGGGACGTAGGGGGCACAGAGCTCACGTTAGTGGAAGCGTCTTCCAGGCTGCTGCTGCCGCTGTCGTTCTCCACAAAGAGAGGCTCTGCTGAGGACGCCCTGGAGACGAAGCACAGACATGTTTCACTCGGGGCTGGCAGCACACCCTCCCACTGTCTCCAGAGTTCCGGACACGTGGCCAGCACTTGGCTGCAGGCCCTGCACTCAAGGGGCAGCGTGGGAGCCCCTCACCCACCCCAGTGTTGTCCCCAGGCCTGACCAGCCCCCATTTATGGCCGCAGAGCCACTGGCAAGGCCCAAGAGGACTGAATCCTGCCCAGTTTGGTGCCCAGAAGCAGTTGTCGGACCTCCCACGCCCTCCCCAGGAAGTATTTCCACCCCTCGCCAGACCAGGGCTGCTTAGGACACAGGGCTGAGGCCTTGGGGAAAGGGAGGGGCTGGCCCAGGGTGTCTCCAGCCCGGCCCCTGCACACTTGGGGCACTGCCCCGCCCTGCTCCAGAAGCAGGCCATCCTGACTGGCCTGGGTAACAGCCTGAAGGGCATTCAGCCCCTGCCTCACTGAGTGGCCAGGCAGGGCCATGCTCTAGAGCGGCCTGATGAGGGCACCACCCAGGTGCCCCTGGCACTCACAGGTTGGCCTTGGAGATGCGGCTGAGTCCACGTGGTCTCAGCACCTGGTGTGGGGCCACTGAAGGAGGGGACTGGCCACTGTGCTGACCCGAGGGGGACAAGGGGGGAGACCGTCAAGGACGCAAAGAGGGCTGCGGTGGTGGGCCACCAAAGCACAGAACTGGGCTCAGGCGCAGCATCAGCCCCAGCTGGGCAGGAAGCAGCAGGCAGGGCTGTGTTGGAAGGCTGTGGGCCACAGCTGGGGTGACTGCTGTCCCCTCATGCCACAGGACACCTTGTTGGAGTGTGTAAGTGAGAAGGTCCCCATCCTGCTGTCTCGGGGCATGGCCCGCCTGGTGGTCATCGATTCAGTGGCAGCCCCATTCCGCTGTGAATTTGATGGCCAGGCCTCGGCCCTCAGGGCCAGGCGTCTGCAGTCGCTGGGGGCCACACTGCGCCGGCTGAGCTGCGCCTTCCAGAGCCCTGTGCTGTGCATCAACCAGGTGGGCCGGGCAAGGACCCAGGGGAAGCAGAGCCAGCATGGGTGGGCAGCAGCTTGTGCCTTCCTGTGTTAATAACGTGGAAACTTCAGGAAAACCCTCAGCTGCTGTAGCTGACCCAGATTTGGATCTTGCAGGTGACAGAGGTGGTGCAGGAGCCAGGTGCAGCGCCCAGGCCGCCGGGGTGAGTGTGGCCGCGTCTCGGGTGCACCTCAGCATGCAGGTGCGAGGCTGCTGGGTGTCATGGGCATCGGGCCTGTTCTCTGTTTCTCAGCTCCTGGGACGAGCGCGTCTATCCAGCCCTTGGCATCACTTGGGCCGACCAGCTCCTCATGAGACTGATGGTGGACCGGCTCCGGGACGAGGAGGCCACCCTTGGGCCAGCCGGCCGGACCCTATGGGTGCTCTTCGCCCCACACCTGCCCTCCTCCTCATGTTCCTACACAGTCAACGCAGAAGGGGTGCGAGGGACGCCTGGGACCGAGTCCCACTGACGCAGTGGTGGCTACAGAACGGCCTGGCCAGGCCCAAGTCTCCCTGGGCCTGGCATGGCCCCTAGCTCAGGCCCTCCTTCTCCACCCAGCACGGGCTGCTCTCCCCTCTGCCCCGCCTGCTGGGCCTCGGCACTGGTTCCCGCATGGCCTAGCTGGCCTTTGGGGATGGGTGATGCACTGGGGCTGGCAACCAGGGTGTCTGCGGTGGCCCCCTCCTGTCCCGGCTCTGCTCTCCACATTACCACCACCCAGGAGCTGGATCAAAGCCTGTCCCGGGCCCCGGGCCCCGGGCCCTGCCCAAAGGGACCTCCCCTCCTCCAGGCAGGGTGGTCCTCAGTCCCCCTCCCAAAGCCCACCCTACTGCTCAGGCCACAGCGGGCTGCAGACAGCTGGTTCCCCACGGGCAGACACCCCACCCCTAAGACCTGAGTTTGGTGCAAGGCCGCAAGTCCAGAAGGGGGTGGGAGTGGGACTGACTGGACTTGTGCGTCACACGTGTCACTGACACCACTGGACCAGGGTGTGTAGGCAGCCTCGGGGCTCTGCCAGGAAACTGCTGTGTACAAAGAGAATCTGACTCATAACTGAAGGCAGCGTCCTGCGTGTCCTCAGTGCTGCCCGAGCCTGGCCCCAGGGTTCTGGACGTCCCATGCAGCCCTGGCCTGGGGCAACATCCACCCTGGTGGGGATGCGGCAGGACGCCTGGCAGGGCCACGGCAGACCCAGACCCACATTTGTGGCCAGGCCTCATTCCAGCCAGAAAGCGAGGCCTCCCAGCAACACATCTGGATGCAGACACGGAATCTGACCATCTGGTCAAGGAGACACGAGGCCCTGAGGTCACCCAGGGACGTGGCCTCTTCTCGGGCAGGGCTGTGACCATCTCCTCATGTGGTGCCTGGCATGGAGTAGGCCTCTGACCAATAAACGGGCTAAGTAAGGGCAGTGACGGCGCCTGATTCTTGCTCTTTGCGGGCCCTGCTCAGTAATTCATGCACACCGGCTTAAGTTCTCTCACCGCTACTGAAGAGGGTACTGTTTCCGTACCCCTGCTGTTAGGTGGGGAAACTGAGGTACAGAGCAGCCCAGTGGCTTGACTGTTCTACAAGCCTGAGGCAGACGCTGGTCCCCCAGGTTCAGCCTTCAGGGCACTTGCCGGAGCTGGCGCTGGGGTCAGCACACTCCTGCACGGCACAGACGGGTCCTGTCTGCGCCGGGGCTTCCAGGGCGGGCAGCCCATGCAACACCGTCATCAGACTGTCAAGGCTCTCTATGGCCCCCGAAAAGTTAACCACGGGCATAAAGATTGCAAGAAGTTATTTTGGGGGTTGGATTTTTATGAAACAGCTTTTCTGCAAAAGTGCAGGGACTTTACACCAGAAAATAAAACACTTTATTTTTGTAATTAAATATAAACAATTCCAAATGTTTTTCTAGGCATGTCATAGTGACAATTAGAAAACCCCAGCTCCGAGACAGGAACATTTCACAGAAGAGGTGCGCCTGTGAGCACAGCTGGCACCTGCCCTGGGGTGGGGGAGGGGCCTCACCCTCCCAGCGGCGCCCCCACCACAAAGCCAGCCGTGTCTGCAGGAGTCACCCCTGAGGAAGGCAGAGCAGAAGCCCACCTGGGGAGCCCTGGTCCTGCCCGGGTCCTCAGGCCTCTAAGACCCTCCCTCAGGGGCCACCTGCCGACCTCACAGAGCTGCGGCCTGCGGTCATCCCCCCACAGTGTAACACACTAACACCACCGAAGTTCGTCCCCAGAGTCGGGAAACCAACTGTCAGCAGGAGGTACGGATGTCTACGTGCCAGTCCGGAAACTGCTGACCCAGCTGTGTGCACAGCGTTGCTAATCCAGAAAGCCAGAGCCCACTGCAGCCTCACTTTGGTCGGTGCTGTTAAGTGCCATGTAACAGTTTTCAGAAACTGAGCACAGGGTACACACTGCTCAAAATAAGTGCAAAGAGAAACTAACAGATATAGTTTCATATATGCAATGTGCCTTCCAAGAAAACTGCACAGTTATGACACTGGAAAAAGCTATAAACTGTAAACATCTTTTTAGCAATATTTAATATATTTTACTATAAATACTGAATTTCTAATAACATAATATGCCTAGCAGCTATCTAATCAAACAGGTTATTTTTAATTCCAGAAAATCACTGTCTGAAGTCCTCCAATGCTGCAAACACAAGACTAAGCACTGCGCTGGGCTGGCCTGTGCCTCAGAGACCCCCCGGGGGCCTGGCGCCACCTCAGCTGCGCCACTGGCCACAGCTCCCCCAGGACGTCCACCCGGACAGACTCTCCTCTGGGCACAGTCACTGCAGCCGGCACAGGACGGCAGGCACTGCCGCGCAGAGGCCACGTCGGCTCTCGCTCACCCCCTCTGCCGCTGGTCATGTGTACATTTACGGGACAGAAACTGAAGAAACATGTGCTGGCCTTCGACTGGGGTCCCCTCATCAGAAGGGAATGGGAGGGATGGCCGGGCCCACCACTTCTCTCTCGGGATGTCAGAATTCAGACGACCAGACTGGGAACAGCTTAGCACCCACCTCCTTTACCATGTCAGCCGAATTCAGAACCCAGAAGCTGCGGCCGGCCACGCAGCTCTCCCTCTCTGCAACCTCAGCTTTTCTTTTCGGCCTGGCTTCGTGGAGGCCATGGAGGCCGTCTGGCTTCTCAACCCGAACGCTGCTACTGTTCCCACAGCGCCGCAAAGGCGACGCAAGCGGAGGGCCAGGCCAGGCCCCAGCATGGCCACATCGTCTGCCGCCGGTCGGGAGCTCAAAATGCAACCCCGTGTTCAGCCCGTGTTCTTTCTAAACGCCCTTTGTCTCTCCAGAGAGAGCCGTCACCAAGGGAAACGGCCCGGGTTGCAAATACGCCTCAGCTCTCTTGCCTGGAGAAAGAGCCCCTCGGCCCCTCCCAACTGTCCCTGCCACCCACAGTGCTCCTGGGTGTGACCTTCAAGAGCCACAGTATCGGGGACACAGCTCTACCCTGTTCTCTGGTTTCAGACAGCTTCTCACGAGCCACCGAACTTTTCTAAACACCTCTAGAGAGCATCACAAAAATAAATTCCTAATCTGTCAGCAGCTGCAAAAATGGGAGTCAAGAGCCTCAGAAAAGGAGCCACGGCGAAAGGTGACTAATGTGGGGACAGTGTCCGCCCCACGGGGCAGCCTCACTGCTGAGCACTCGCCAGCAGCAAACGTCTTTTCACAAACACAGCAGTTTGTGACGGGAGATAATACTAAATGACAGAGAGCTTTTAGGGTGTTTTAAGGTCTGGCCACGTAACAAAACCCCCGGTTGCTGATTCCAGCGTCAGCCCAAGGTCCACACTTGGCCGCGACCCTGCAGGGACAGCCCCGGGCCACGCGCCCCACGGGAGCTCCCACCCCTCTTGCCCGACACCTGTGAGAAGCTGAGAGCAAATGGAAAGAGGTGCCTTCCTGAGCCGCCACCTGTGCCGTTAAGGTAAAACGAACACCTGACAGTTCACGGGCGTCAGCGTTGCAGACTGACCACCGGCTGGGACTTCGGATGCTCCCTTCGAGCCCAAAGGATGCGTCTTAGTGTTCCAGCTGCGGACACGGTCCTCGAGGGTTGCTCCACCTGGAACGAGCTGGTCATCTGTTTGCATTCCCTGAGCTTACAGGCTGGCTGGTCTTACAGACTACCAAGAAATGATGCCTTCGTGTGGATTTTCACGTTCTTGTCAAAATCCACCCTGTGTTCTTTATAAAGAAAAAGCTTTTAAAAAGTAAAACACATATCTCTATGTGTTTGGTGTACAAAGGCCACCAGGAGAGAGAAAGCCTGCTTAAAAGCAGTGGGAGTGGGACCCCAGATGCCCCCAGCAGGGCCACACACCCAGCGAGCGTCCAAGGCCGCAGACACTGTGACTTCAGAAACAGAGACCCAGGGGAAGTGAAGCCCCTGGAGGAAGTGGCTCATTTCCTCATTTCTTACGACCACTGTCCCCTAAACTTCAGGCTTTGCTACTGCAGGTCAGATGACTAGTGCTTATCATCTGGAAATGATGCGGTTTAAGTTTCAGATTCTTAATGTATGGCCTTATTACAATATCGAAATTTAGAAGAGGGGTTGGCGTCAAGGCGAAAGGTACAACAATGTCCGTGAGCAGCGGCTGATTCCAAACGTGCTGAAGCCAACACCAGCGCCACATCTGCCTCCCTGGGCTGCGCCCTGCCGGGTCCCACAGGTCTCAGCGGCTCTCAGTCACTAGCAGAATTCTGGGGCACAGGTGCCCTGGGTCTTTTTAAAAGGAAGGCCTCCAGAGGTGAGTGGACGTCACTATCTAGAAAAGGAAGCCCTGCCCACCAAGAAGTGCAGCCTGACACCTGCGGGCACAGCGGGAGGGGTGCGGCAGAGCAGGGAGGGTCTCAGGGCTCTGTCAGACTCAGGGTTACCTACTCTGCCCGGCCCTCACTGGGCCAGGTCAGTGTGGCTGGCACTCAGAGCTCTCGAATCTGCCAGACAATTATTTCGTTCCTGCGTGAAAAAAACAAATGGAAAAATTATACTTAACCAGTACTTCAAATGATGCCAGATTCAAGTGAGCTCAGCCCAGCAACACTAGCTGCATGACTCCGCGCACAGGGTCCCAGGGGCCAAATGTGCACGTGGGAACACCGAGGCATCAGTGTAAGCCTGGGTCACCTACAGGCCTTTGTAAAACGAAAGACCTTCTTTTCCTGTCATTGCTCGAGGTGCCTCAAGCAAACTGCCAGCATCCTACAAGCTCTTTAGCTGCCACCCAGGGCCTGGTGAACAGCCTCCCAAGGGTGCTGCGGAGACCGGTGCGGGCGGGGCGGCCTGTCTGGGAGGCCCAGTACTGTCGACAACCAGCCCACGTTTTAGTAACCGGATCTGGGCGACTGGCAGGGGACGGGAAGCCTGGCCACCGTCACACACTCTAAGCACCAGCACAGGGCAGTGACTGCCAAGTCGCATCTGCTCAGAGCACCCGAGAAACAGGGCAGGGCTGGCCACGCCCCGGCAGCCACCCAGGTGCTGGGAGGAAGGAAAACCGAAGCCCTGTGCTAGAGGAGGGGGCCAAACTCCCGCACACGGAGGGGAAACGCAAAACGTGACGTGTTTGTGTAAGACTTGGACAACCTGACCAAGTGCTAAAGACCTTAGTGTCAAAGTGACAGTGTTCAGTCACTGTGTTAGCAAAGTTTTGAATAGTTTTAAAACACTGAACAACAGCTGAACTAGACAATGAACGTGTTATAAACTTACTAGAGGCTAAATCATATAAATTAATAACTGGTCAAGCTTTGGTAATAATAAATTAATTAGGTCAAACTATTTTTAAAGGTCACTGGAGCGTTAACTGTACTAACATACTGAGAATGTTCAGAGTGCCACTCCCGCAATCCACATAATCCAGTTATGCAAACGTAAAGGCACCATCAGACTGTCTGAGAAGAGAAACACTGGAAGGTCCGCAGCGCTCTGCGGGGACAGCAGTGGAAGCCAGGGCGGGTCTGCGGCCGACCTGCGCCACAGTCCAGCAGCCCCAATGTGGCCCGGGCGGGGTAGGCTCCTTACTTGGAATCGGTCCTCAGCGGCCTTGCCACCCACGGTAAGAACATTCAGAGAGCTGGCGCGCTTCATGCTGCAACCCCGGCACGGACATGCAAGGACAAACGGATCGGCACGTCGGTCAGCCAGCAATGGGAACCGCGAGCAAAGCTGTCCCCTCAAAGGCCTCTGTCAATGCTGGGGGGATCCTCAGGACTGCCCCTGGGGGAAGAGGCCTTCATCTTGCTCAGACTGGGATACCACCCAGTCCTCACCAGGCAAGTCCTAGGTCTCATTCTATTTAGCGTCCAGGGGAATAAAGCAGTTTCTCTGCGTCTTTCGCAGCAAAATGCTTGCTTTACAAGACCATATGGAAACTCAAAGTGTCATTATACTTGCCCTTTTTTTTTTTTTTTTTTTTGAGACAGAGTCTCACTTTGTTGCCCCAGCTAGGGTGCTGTGGTGTCAGCCTAGCTCACAGCAACCTCAGACTCCTGGGCTCAAGTGATCCTCCTGTCTCGGCCTCCCGAGTAGCTGGGACTACAGGCATGTGCCACCATGCCCGGCTAATTTTTTGTATATATTTTTAGTTGTCCAATTAATTTCTTTCTATTATTAGTAGAGACGGGGTCTCGCTCTTGCTCAGGCTGGTTTTGAACTCCTGACCTTGAGTGATCCGCCCGCCTCAGCCCCCCAGAGTGCTAGGATTACAGGCATGAGCCACCGCGCCCGGTCTACACTTGCACTTTTTAAAATTGGCTCCCCTAGGGGCTGAGAGGCTCTGCCTTCAGCCTGATGAGTTTCAGGAAGGAGCCCTGTGTGTTATGTAAGATTCTTCACTGTAAGGGACCATTTAGAAGAAAGACACTCAAAGCTCACTGTTAAGGGGCGATGTATGTGTAAGTATATTCTGTAATTTATAATATCTATCTTTCTATATTAAAAGCAAGAAAAATAACTTTATCAATAGTAACAAACTCTAAAGCCAGTATTTCTCTACTTAGAAACCAAAATTTAAAACAAATTTCATGGCTCTACATTTAAAGAAATACAGGAATTTATACATATATTTACTTTTTCCTCCAATTAGATATCTTTAAAATACTTGATAATATAGCCTACAAATGACCTATAACCTACACTTAAATTATGGATAGTTGTAAAGTCACTGTCATGTTTACCATCGCCACGGATGACCTTGGACATAAACGCACCTTGGATTTTGAAGCTACAGTAACTGATACCGGGGGTCATTTGTGAGTGTTCGCGGCAGGATTCGTGACTCTAAGCAGGAGCTGCGCACGACATGCACAGGGAGCATGAGCACAGACCTCCTGGGTGAGGGCGCGCGGCGGCCGAGGCTGGCACAGCCAGGGATAGACTGACGCGGGACACGGCGTGGGGACAGGAAGCCCAGGGTGCCCGCCCATGTGTCCCAGCCCAGCACCACAGCACCCGGCAAACGGCAGACATGTAGCCGTTTCTCACTGAATGAGCTACACCAAAAGCAAAGACCCTAATTTACTTTTATCCCCAAGCAAATCTCACCTCAAAATATCCCCACCAGGACAAAGCAAAAGCGTCCCAGTGAAGCTCGTACAAACGTTGCTAGAGGCCCAAACAAGTTTTTCTCTACCTAGAACCACTCAAGAACAAAGTATAAACATCAAACCAAATCACATAAGTAAATGATATTCTGACATGCTCGATTATCCTTGCTCTCATTTAAATGGCCAATTAAATCTTTCTAAGAAAGCCATACAACCCTTTTCCCCAAACTCCCTTTTCCTTACAAGACCAAAGAACGATCTGACTCCACAGTTCTTCCATCCTTTTGAACTGCATCGTTTATACGCATTCAGCCAGGCCCAGTGGCTCATGCCTGCAGTCCCAGCACTTTGGGAGGCCCAGGTGGGAGGATCACTTGAGCCCAGGAATTTGAGCCTGGGCAACATAGCGAGGCCCAGTCTCTACAAAAAAATAGAAAAATTAGCTGGATAAGGTGGCATGTGCCCGTAGTACCAGCCACTTGGGAGGCTGAGGCAGGAGGATCACTTGGGCCTAAGAGTTCAAGGCTGTGGTGAGCTATGATCCTGCCAATGCACTCTACCCCAGGCAACAGAGTAAGGCCCTGTCTCGGGGGAAAAAAAAAACCAACCACACCAAAAACCACATGGCATTCAGAATCATTTAGTGCACCCACCAACTGTGATCAATACACAGGGGGCCGCAACACCGCAGACCCGAACTGATGTGGAATCAACACGTCTTTGCATGGACTAACGTTTTCTAAATGACTGGAGATTCATCCCGTTAAATGCGTGAGACTGAAAACTCTTCCCAAGTAAGAGTGACTGTTACCAACTGCTCCAGCAGCTCTCCAGCATCTTTTGGAGGGTCTGTTCAAACACAGACCGCGAGGCCCCACCTCCAGGCGTCTGATCCAGGGGGTCTGGGTGGGCCTCCAGAATTTGCCTTTCTCAGAAGTTTCCACAGTGCCAGGGCTGCCGGCCCAGACCACTCGCGCAGACCCAGACACGGAGGGCAGGTGTGCAGCCTGCTGTGCAGCCTCCCAGCAGTCACACAGGCACACAGGTCACCGCCACTCAGCAGGTTTTTCACGGGAAGGGAAACTCCGCAGTCAGGCCACACCGTGCAGATCTTGTACCAGGAGTTTTATGGAATCTTTCAAAATTCACAGGGGCAGACCTATCATTTTAGTTCCGGTAATCTGTAAACATTTTAAAGTAAGAGCACTATTCCCAAGGCAATGTGTAACCTATCCTCCCCAAATAGGAGTTTGTTTGTCTCATGACAGCAAACTGCTGCTAGGTCCACACCCACTTCTGGAAGCCCCGACGGTCTCCGAACACTGGATCTTCAAGGCGGTTTTCACAACGAACATTCACGGAGCCCTGAAAACTCCCTCTACAGAAATGAGCTGGTAAACGAAATCACAAATGAAACAACCGAAAGGGCACATGACTTTAATATTTCCAGTGCATTCTCCAAAGCAACTCAGTTCCAGAGTCCTGAGATGATTAGAATTCTTCCCACAGAACTTAAAGGGGATCACGTTTAAAGTATGAGTTTTACAAAAAACTCAATGTTTAAAAAGTAGGTACCATTTAGGAAGTCAGAGTTACGGAGAAGAACAGACACAAGAGTGCTTCCGTGAGGAATGCACCCAACAGCATCCCAGAGGTCACCCCGCGGGGAACAGAGACGCACAGACACGCCCGCCTCTGATGCCCCTTAACAGATACAAAGGCTATCTTAAGAATCAAATTCCTTTGACAACTTAAATGTTATTGTTCAAAAGACTCTACAACCCATGACTTAAACCTTTTCTTAAACATATGGAAAATTTAAGGTTTGGAAAATCTCCTAAGAAACTCCATATAATAAAGTCCTACAATTGTGATCTATTAGTTTGTTTATTTTTGTAGAGACAAAGTCTCGCTGTGTTACCCCAGGCTGGTCTCCAACTCCTGGCCTCAAGTGATCCTCCCGCCTTGGCCTCCCACAGTGCTGGGATTACAGGTGTGAGCCACCATACCCGGCCTGATCTATTTAAAACCATTTTTCTCCCTGTTTACTTGTAATAGATTTAATACAGTTGTAACTAACAGCTGATTTTAAAAGACTAAAATTTTAAAGGATTTAAGCAAATGCTAATTCAAAAAATAAATAATGCATATCTAGAGTAAACAAATTTAAAATGCTAAATGTTTTGATATTAAATTTTCACATTTCACTGCTAAGGCTTTCTATGAACGTGTAACAAAAGAATTCCATAAATTTCTTTTGAAGCTATCAGCCCTTTTAGCCACTAACAAGAAGTTTCACAGTTATTTCTCACCTTATCCTGGGAAAAAATTACATGGAAACTATTAAACTTCCCCATTGCTAAAATACAGGAACCAAACTGGACGTCTTTCCTGGAGCCCGTGGGTGAGAAACCCGGCGAGGAGGAGAAGCGGCCCCGCCAAGCCCGCGTGCAGGCGCGTCGGGACAGCTGGCAGAGATAGTTACCCAGGGTTCCTCGGCTCACTCTCCCGTGAACTTCCTCCCTTCAGCTTCCTAACCAGCTTCTCACTGCTGCGTCTAATGGAAGCCCGGAGTTTGCTAAAGGAACCACTGCGTTTTAAAGATCCAGTGCCATCCTGAAAAAAACGTGAACAAACGTGAAGCTGAGGTGGTTCCCTGCCGCCCGAGGCGCAGCGGAACGCAGACACAAATCCACACCACCGCTCACCCCGCCCGTCAGGACCCACCGGGGAAACCACCAGTGTGCCCTGTACAGGAATATCCTTTCAACAGAAATCACCCTTTTCAAGTTCATTAAAGATAATTCAACGATTATAAAAACATCTGAACATGAGGAAGGTCATTCAAACAAAAGTAATCACATCCCAACAGGAAAATGAATTATACTGCTGTTTTGAGACAAAAGACAACACACAGTCTCAAGAAAATTAAGGCAGCTTCTAGGAACGTCACCAAAGTCAAACCCACATTTAATAGACATGTAGGCATCTGGCCCAGGTAACAGGACAGCGCTCAAAACATTCACATCGGACAAAGGCAACTTCCTTTCCACAGTCTCGTCTCAGTGTAGTACCCAGATGCACCGTTTCCGTCAGTAAATCTGACACAACAGTAGCATCAGATGTTGGTTATAAATGTGGTCGGAAAATTAAATGTCCGTTCTATACAAATAACTAGACTTCCTCAGACATCTTGCAGGTAACAGTACCCAGCTTTCACCTTAACTGAGTCAGACATTAATAAGTAAAATACGTGGCAGTATCTGAACATGAAAATCAAAAACACAGAGTGAAGAAAATGTGTATTCAGCAACGTTTATTCTCAGAATGAATCGCTTAGTGAGATTAACAGTCTCCCGTTACTTCTAGAAGCTACGCCAGGCTGCATTCCATGGAACAGGTGAGAAGTTCTACTAAGCAGACACACACCAAGATGCAGGTCAGTTGGAGTGAGTTTATTAGAGTTAGAAAGACACAGATACACAAATCACTGAGCACTTAAAGATTAGTAGAGAAAAGCGGAACGCCCGAACTTCACACTCAGACTACACAGCAAATGCTACTGGGGCGTATCCCAGGGAGACCGGGGTCCGGGCGGCTCCCGGGCTCTAAGTACCACGGAGCGCGTGCAGCACATGCCTTACTCTCGGGCGCAGTTATGCCGAGAGGGCACCGTCATGCCACTGTAATAACACCTTGGGTGACACTTCTAACTACCTGTTATCAGACTAAACAGCTAATCGCTCTTAACTTTTAAACTTGTGTAGTACACAGTAAATGGGTTTTATTAATACAGTTTATATTACTAAGTACATATCTGGCAAAGCTACATGTATACAGAAACCAAGAACCCCCCAAAAGGACAGCAGCACCGACAGACAGGAATGGCCAGTCACAGAGAGGTGCAGCTCTGACAGGTCCTAGGGGGCTGCTAGACACAGCGGGCAGCACTGGAGAGAGAAGGAAAGCTGGAGGGCGCCGCCAGTCATGCAGGAGACAGTGTGAGAGCCACACGGGCGGCTAGGCCTGTCAGACAGAAAGGAGAGAGAAACCCACGTGAGCCGCGGGGCGGAAGGGCAGCAGGCTCCGCCTAGCGCAGCTTGGTCACAGTATTTCTAGGTCACACCGCCTGGCTGCTCTGTGCCTGGCTTCGGCTCTGGGGACGGCCTTTGCCCGCTCCTCCCAGCCCCGCGCAGCAGGCGCTGGGCCTCTGGGCGCACCTGGCAGAATCTAGACTGCTTCACTCCCAGTCGCCACCAAAGTAAAGCTCCCTTTTAGAGCGTGCAGAGATTAACAACTTGTTAGACAACTCCTTGGTACTTAGTGTAAACGGTTTTACAAGTAACTGTACATAAAAGAGATTCTGCAATGAAAACATCTACAGGGACCAAAATAAAGACTGCAGGTATGACCCTCGTTCTCTTAAAAACACGGCTTAGACATTTCAGAAACTTTAGGAAACATGGACTTTAAAAGTCTACAGCACATTTTAAACATGCAGTTGATAAACCAAAATAAAACAAATTTCCACGGCAGCAACGCATCCGTGGAACGCATCCTCTGGGTCCTGCCAGAGTGGAAAGCCGACGGTCTCGACAGAAGCGCCAGACGGCGGGGACCTGAGCCCCACCCGCTCGGACTCACCATGGGACGCTGAGCAAGTCATTTAACCAGCCCGAGCTTCATTTTTCTCATCTTTAAATGGAAAAATAAAACTTGTTACCAACACCTCAAGAATGTTGGGAGGACAAGAAAACATAACTTCTTGCAGCTCTTCAGAAAAAAGATGCTAAAATGCTAGCACAGTTCCATAAACAGCGCAGCTCTTGCTGTTCATTTCAGAATTCAGCTATGCTAATGTTATTTGTAATACACCTGAACTGGATACTTGACAGAATACGGAAAACTCATTTCATTCAGATTCCAAAAATATTTCATGTTTTTCTCTCTCCCCTTCCCGTTTCCGGTGGCCGGGCCCCTCCCCGGACCCCCCATGTCCCCGGCGCGCAGTGGGGTGTGTCCACCCACCGTGCACCCGCCACCCAAGCACCTCAGCCCCTGAGCAGCAGTGGGAAGGCCAGCTGGCCCCCCCAGCCCAGGCCAATTTCTATTCGACATGGGCTCGAGGGCCTGGGAGGTTCCACCGCATTCTAACACCTTCAAAGCCATCCACCTCCTTATATTGCCTTGAAAGAATATTCACATTATGAAGGTGGGCTTCTAAATAGAATAGTATAATGTATTTGGTTAAAAAATATACAGCAGTAATTTATTTATTTTTGGTATATTCTAGTTGTCTACCTACTATCATTTTTTAAAAATAGCAATCATTAGCCGGGCATGGTGGCGTACACCTATAATCCCAGCTACTCGGGAGGCTGGGGCAGGAGGATGGCTTGAGCCCAGGAGTTTGAGGTGATCTTGTCTCTAAGAAAATAATAAAAAAAAAAGTAATCTATTTCTAATAACAATATATCCTATTCCCCAATAATCCTGGGTAACAATTTGGTGTATTAAAAACTTGTAGATTACACAAGTTTTGGGTGGGCCAAAAAAAAAAAAAACCTAAAAACTTGTAGAAACCTTAACACAGGAGCAGTGTGAAAAGAATGGGGAGACGGACTGGGGCTCCTTCTGAAGGACCCCGCAGAGCTGGCGACCGGAAACCAGGCAGCGGTCAGCGCGGCTAGAAGCCTGGCCCGGGAGTCGGGCCCCTGGGGCGCGAGCTGGGTGATGTGGCACCGTGTGTCTCGTGGCACCGCTGCAGAGACGGCTGCGCACTAACAGGACAGCCCAATGCGCTCTCACATCCCGGCAGGGACCGAGCGCCAGGGACTGACAGGCGCACGGCACATAGCAAACAGGAAGCCACATGCACGGAGGCTGAAGGAGGCCCGGTTTTATCTGGAAGAGGGTTTGTGTACACAAAGACCTGCACTGTCAGAAGCAAGACCGTAAAAGAGAACTCACTCGACTCATCGTGACGGTGGCTTCCAGACGTGCACACTTCACACAAAAATGCGGTCAGGAAGGCACACTGTCAAGTAGTCTAATCTCAGTCTTCACAATACACATTTATAAGAACGGAATGGTACTTCCCTAAACACATTATCTGCCACATCAAGAATGTGATTCAAACGCTCCCTGTGAATGACGAGGACCTGTCACTGACCTCGCGTGTCTTCTGACAACAAATGACTCAGTTCTGTGTGACAGACACCCTGAATCCACGGGAGGCAGTTACTATTGGCCTCGTTTGCCTTTTCTTTGACCACATCACCCTCGTTTTAAATGTTATTTGTGAATATTGAGAAAAATTAAGCCCAATACCTTGCGTGCACGGTTACTATGAAAAGCTGCTGGGCTCATGCCCTGCAGCCACCTCTGAAGATGGGCGTGTCCAACAGAGCAACTCGAGGTTTCCCTGTGACAGCAGTTTTCAATGTTTTGAAGAAGTATTGAAATCTTTTTTTTTTCCTCTTGAGACAGTCTTGCTCTGTTGCCCCAGGTAGAGTGCAGGGGCATCATCATAGCTCACGGCAACCTCAAACTCCTGGGCTGAAGCGATCCTCCTGTCTCAGCTTCCTGAGTAGTTGGGACTACAGGCACACCACCATACTGGGCTAATTTTTCTATTTTTTGTAGAAACAGGGTCTCGCTCTTGCTCAGGCTGGTCTCAAATTCTTGAGCTCAAGTGATCCTCTCACCTTGGCCTCCCAGAGTGCTAGGACTACAGGCACGAGCCACTGAGCCTGGCCAAAACCTTTTTTTAAGTTAAAATCTTATTTAGAACCCTAATACAAAATAAAATCTAAATGGCATTTTCTAATTATAAATATATAACAAGTTATTCTAATAAAGTAAGCGAATGGAACAAGGAAGCCACCTTCATGGGACCCAAAATTTGAAATCTGAAGTTACAGATGACAGGTATATTCTTAACTCTGCCTCAACACCTCATCTATTTCTCTCTCTCTCTTTTTTTTTTTTTTTGAGACAGAGTCTCACTCCATTGACCGGGCTAGAGTGCTGTGGCATCAGCCCAGCTCACAGCAACCTCAAACTCCTGGGCTCAGGCAATCCTCCTGCCTCAGCCTCCCGAGTAGATGGGACTACAGGCATGTGCCACCATGCCCGGCTAATTCTTTCTATATATTTTTAGTTGTCCAATTAATTTCTTTCTATTTATAGTAGAGACGGGGTCTCACTCTTGCTCAGGCTGGTTTTGAACTCCTGAGCTTGAGCGATCCTCCTGCCTCAGCCTCCCAGAGAGCTAGGGTTACAGGCGTGAGCCACCGCACTCAGCCTATTTTATCTTAATTGCATAATACTGGAAAAAAGCTTGATGCCCACAAATAAGTGGTTGCAAAATAATAGTTTTTAAACCATTTCCTCTGCAATCTCAGGGGAATCTTCGTTAAACAGAAACGGCATGAGGAGGTTTATCCCAACCTCTGCACAAAGACAGCCGCTGTCTGGACTGCATCGTGTTGGTATCGAAATCAAACCTGACCCTCAAGATGGGCTCCTTTTATTGTTTGTGATTCCACCTCAATTAAGTTGATTAAAAAGAACCATCGAAGTGTACATACTGCCATCACTGACTTTCTTAAATAACAAAACTATACTTTGGAAATAAAATTCCAGTCATCCGGCCGAGCTCGGCACCGCCTTGTCGAGCAACAGCTGCGGAGCTGGCCGAGGGCCGCGGCCTTCCCTCGAGGGCTCTGGGGCCTCGCCGCCCTCCGCGAACTCGCTCGCTTGTCTAGGGCTCCGTCTGAGTGGTGCCTGTCCGCTGCTCAAAGTGAGCTCGGGAGCCACTGCACTGGATGACGTGAGATTCGCAGGCGGCTTCGGCAAACCAACCCATGGGCAATGCGCCCTGGGATGAACTTCACCGAAGATGCAAAGCCACCAGTGTCTAAGAGTCAAGCATGCTGCTCAGGAAAAGGAAACACCCGATCACAGGGATGTGTGTCCTGCACAATAACACCCAAAGTGAGCGGGGCACGTGGGCGGAGGGGCTCACACGCGTTCGGGGAGTGCTGCTTCACCCACTGCGTCCACACTTCCGGCCCGCAGGCCTGACAAGGAGGCCTGGCCACACGTCCTGCCACAGGAGATAAAAGCAGCCCTCCAACAGCCCTGAGTCCGTCTTTAAAACTGCAATAGAACTCTGAGCTGTCAATAATTTTGACAGAAATCATATGGTTTCATGCAAATGTGGACCTAGAAATACTGTCTCAAGAGAAAGTTCCTCCAAAACCTCTTTCAAGTCATCAGATTCCGCATCCTGGCTTCCAGAGGCTGGGGAAGGGCCTGGCCCTTCTGCGCAAAGCACACAGGGACACGGCAGCCGAGAGCAGAGGACAGTACACAGCTCTGACAGAGCGCGGCAGGAGTAGGGGCCATTGCGGCGTCAGCCCGGCTTTGGACTGCTGCCCACCCCGGCTGAGCGGGCAGAGCAGATGCTGATTGGTTGTCTTGGCACAGGAAGAACCAAAGCAACAGAACCGCCAGATAAAGACAGTCGAGAGAATGTTCTCCCCGAAATCTTGGCTACTCACATTTTTTATAAAATGTTTATTTAGAATACTAGCTCCTAGTATTCTAAATAACGGAGTATTTTGGAAATATGGAAAGTCCTAAAGAATAAACTGATTCAGAAAGTAGGACAGATTATAAGAAGGCCCAAACTATTACATAATTTGGCAAAACATCTATACAATACAAATAATCAAACTGCACCACTAAATCTTCTAAATTTAAATCAGTAGTGCCCCAGATAGGTTAAATCCCACACTCAGCAACTCTTCCTGATAAAAGCAAAATTCCAAAGACACCAGCTCAATGTACAAAAAAACTGCATGTGCTACAAAAATTCAC
>CAUYRT010033227.1:0-63101 GCA_963574885.1 Lepilemur ruficaudatus
CTACTTAAAATAGAAAGAAATTAATTGGCCAACTAAAGATATATATATAAAAAAATTAGCCAGGCATGGTGGCACATGCCTGTAGTCCCAGCTACTTGGGAGGCTGAGGCAGAAGGATTGCTTGAGGCCAGGAGTTTGAGGATGCTGTGAGCTAAGCTGACACCACGGCACTCACTCTAGCCCGGGCAACAGAGTGAGACTCTGTCTCAAAAAAAAAAAAAAACAGCAGCAACAACAAAAGCTTCCATTGCCATGGATCTTTTTTTATATTTTTTGCAAAAAAGAGGTGGCTGTTATCAGGGAATTCTTATAGTGAAGTGGTTAAATCATAAAGGATTATTTCTTCATCCACCATTGACCCACCCGAGACCAAATTCCATTGCCATTCTCTCTGTTTTTCAAATAAGGGCTGGCTTGAACATATTTCACTGCTTTGGTATTTAGTGCAAAGTTCTGAGATTATCTAGATGCTCATTGTTTTGTAGATGCCCCTGGTGCCTGGAGGACACTTAACTCAGAAGAGCCAAAAGGACAGTTTGGAGCAATAGGCGGGTGGGCAGTCTTGCAAACTGGTGGCCAAAGATGCCCCATAGGCCGGTAAGCGTGGGGAAGTGCAGGTGGCCTCATTAGGTCGTTAATGATTTCCCTCACAGAAGTTCTTAATCAGGTTAATCTGTTGCTAGCTTGAAATTCATTGTTTATTTTTATTTCTGTTCTTTTGACAGTGTTCTTTTTACTTTTGATGACCTTGCTTTTGTATGTAAATAAACTGATTTTTTAAAAAGTTTACCCTTTCAGAACATTGCACATTATTAGGGACTAGAAGAGGATAATTAGCGCAAATTAGCCATTCATGTAACAGACAGTGTTTAAAGAGGCTTCAAGGGAACTCGGAGTCCCATTTTCCACTGGAAAACTATAAACAGACTGAATGTTAGTGGCAATTTTTGAATGATTTTTTTAAAAATAGTTTTAGTGTTCTTAAGAAATATTGCTTAATCGTTACCACTTAGCACAATGATAAACATCAATGTTGGACATATCACTTTTACGGCAATATTCTATTTTCCATAATGCTATTCCTTAATATTACAAGACTTCATAGGACACATGCGATAAAAACCTGCTACGTGAGGTTGTTCCTTTTCTTTGTCCCTCCTTCCAATTTACAGCCATGAAAATGTTGACTACACAACAAGCCAGAATTAAAAAAAAAAAATCTCAACTAGACTGTGCTACTCTTTCTCATATTTCTTTAGTAAGAGTTTTTGTCTGGAAGCTGTTCATAATGGTAAAAAAGGTGGGATTTTGAAGGCAGGAAGTCAAATTCTTGCTCTCCCATTCAAGATCTTTGTTGACTTAGGGAAGATTTCTCACCTCCCTTAAGTGCAGTGTCTTCATCTGTAAAAGGACAAATATCTAGGAGAACACCTGGAAAGTACACAGTGGACACTACTAGACACTTACTCTGTTGCCTAGGAATAAATTTACCCTGGCTAAGAGTAAAGTGTATCTCTCCTCTGCACCTTTCATTTTCTGCTTTCTCTTTGAAACACCTTAGGGATAATTATTAGGAATAAATACTAATAAAAATAACAACAGCAATAAAAACAACTGCAATAATAATAATACTAATAAAAAGCTAACATTTACTTAAGATGTGCCAGGCAGTGGCTGTGCTTTACATGGGATTCCTTCTTTACTTGTCACGACCGTTTCACGGGGGAGCTGCTGTTAGCATCATGCTACTGCCAAGAAACCCAAATGGGTTGGGAAACTTGAACAGGATCATACCTTCATGCTACTAAGCAGCAGTCAGGATTTGTTTCACAGGGTGTCTCAGATGGATACTAATGAAGCCCTTTGGATACATAAAGAATAAATTATGGTTCATTTCCATTTCAAATTGAAAATAACTGAAAGAAAATAAGAGCATAAAATTCTCAATTATGGAGCTAACTAAATAAAACAATGTCCTATAACCCCTGGCCAACTGATTGGTAATTTTCAAGTAAGGCATCAATTCAAATTGAACATAAGATTGTCTATACAGCTGTTGTCCTGACATCTCACAGCCAATCTCTGTGAGTTCCATTCTTCTTAGTGGACACGTAGCATTGTTTCTTTCAAAGTTGTATAATTTCTGCCCCCAGTCTAAAGGATAGTAATAGAGTATACCGAGGGTGAAAACAAACAAACAGATGTTTTAGGTCTTTTCAAGTCTTTAAATTGTAATAGAATAGATGTTATATAAGCAATTGTAATTTAAATTTCATAAATTTAAAAGATATTTTACACATGTGTGATTATAGAGATGTATTCTAGATACAAGAATAAACTAAATTCTTTTAAAAACCCAATTCCATTCAGAGATACATTTAATCTTTTTTGGTTTGTGGTGTGAGTGTTTTAATAGCTTAGTGTTACTGGATTTGTGCCCTTAGGACCTGTTCAGTTAGATAGGATTAAAATAACAGTCCTCCTTATTTGAACAGTGGGTCCTGACCCTACAGATAATTATCCTTACAAGGAAGTTGCATATATTTTAGAAGGGGGTTGCATATATTTGAAAGGAAATAACATAGCATCTTTATCCTTTGGAAAAATCATAAAACAATGCAAAGAAGATCTTTGAAACATTGTAGACGAAACATGTGATATTTAAAGCAAGGTATATTTCTTCTTCGCATCATTCGAGTATCAGGAAGATTCCAATGCATTATGGGAAGACTGTTACAGTATCTGAATCTTAAATAGTTTTTGGTTGAATGTAAACATGACAACATTTGACAGAGTATCTGAAGGGCCTGACTTGCTGTGACTTGCTGAAATTGAACTTCTTTATTCCTCACAGAGCCCAGGGGACTGGCTGAGGCTCACTGCTCACATCAACTAGCGATATCAAATTCTGCAGGTATATACAAAGAAATTTCATATTACAAAGTTTGATCAAGTCAGTATTTCACACCTTCAGTGAGATACATATTCTGAGAATGAAGTTCTCTTGTCATCATCAGATAGAGAGCTGACTCTAAGACTCAGGTACTGTATCAGTCAGCTTAGGAGAAGTTAGGTGGTAGTAACAAGCATGCCCCAACTCCTAGTGGTTTATAAAAATCCAGATTAATTTTTGGGTCATGCTACTCATGCATTACAAGTCAACTACATTTCTTGGACCCAAGATAAAGGAGGAGCTTCTCTCTGGAATATTGCCAGTTTCATGGCCAAGAGTAAAGAGAACATGACAGGGCAACAAATGAGACTGAAAAGCTTTTGCTCCATGTTGTCACATATCACTTCCTCTGACATTTCCTTAGCCAAAGGAAGTCATATAACCAACACTGGTCTCACAGGGGCAGAAATATATAATTCTTTTATAGGGAAGGACATTCTAATTCATGTGGCTAAACCTGGGGTCCATGAATTGAAAATGTATGCTCTTTCCACAGGAAAAGGTAGTATATATTTTGAATAGTAATACAACCTATAGCCAGTATCTTAGCCTGTAACAGATAAGCAAGCTAAGGGGACAAAGAATTCTCTTCCAGTCTCTGCATAATTAGCATATAGCCCTTTGGGCAAGGGACAAGCCATCTAATTCTTTGGAAGGTAGAGATTAATGACTCTTTTGCTGGTGGAATGCCTCAAATGAAAAACTCTTCAGTTTGGCAGTTGAACATAAAGGGAGACAAATAATTTTGCATAAAGAGCTATTACTGATTGGACACCTATTAAGCATTAGCACCTGTGGGATAACCTGGAAGCGACTGTTATGCACCCACGTATTTTGTGGACTTGAAGTAAAGTGCATAGAACTCAGCAGAACATATTAAGTCAGGGGCAGTGCTGCAGAACCTGCTGGAGAAGTATGCCAGAAGGGACTCTGTCCAGCAGGAGGCAGCAGAGCAACGCCAGCCCAGCTCTGTGGAGGGGCCATTGCTCTACTCTCTGGGGATCGCTCATGGGGAAAGTGTAGAGGATCAACATGGCTGCTGCATAACCTGCAGTAGTGAGTTGTTTTTGTATGTCTTTATAACATTTCTCTGTGTTTGATATGGTCAATCTATTTAAAGTGGATATTTGATAACCAAATACAAACTAATTGGAAGACTTTACTCTAGCTTAGCCAAGGGTCCAAACAAACAAATGTGGTCCCTCTCACCTCCTCTGTCTCCTGCAATGCAAACACGGCCTTGTAGACAGTGAATGTCTCTGGCACAACATGGATGAGGGTTTGGTTCCCCATGTGTCCACTTGTTCAATAGCCTTCAAGACTCAGAGGAAACCTCCCCTTTGGGACACTTTTTTCTTCCCTCTTTACTGCCATGCCAGTTCCCCACATGGCTTAGTCATCACTAGCTGTCAGCCCAAGTGCAGTAGGTACTCATTTAACGTCCCACACAGGTTCTTGGAAGCTACAACTTTAAGTAAAATGATGTCCAAAAAACCAATTTTATCTGGGCTAATTGGTATACAGAAAAGTTAAGTTCCTATGGGATGCTTATGGTCACCAAAATATTACCAAACTTCTAAAGAAAGACCACAACAACACTTCTAATATTAAACATTAAGATAAGTATAAGCTATACATACATTTATGAAACATTAATGAAAACAAGTAAGATAATTATTGACCTGCTTATTCCAGTTCAGCATTGTGGGTGGCTGGATCCTCTCCTGGCAGCTCAGGGTGCAGCTCCAGGGGACCAACCCTGGACAGGACACCGTCTCATTGCAGGGGCACTCACACACTCACTCACACCCACTCACACTGGGACCATGTAGACACGCTGATTCACCTCATAGGCTCAGCTTTGGAATGGGGGAGGAACACAGAGTACCCAGATAAAGCTCATGCTGACCAAGGGAAAATGAATGTGAAAACTCCGTACCGACAGTGGTCTCAGTGGGAATCAGTTTTTTTCTCATCAATGTTATAAAGAAATGACATTGAATGAAATGACTCTATTCAAGGAACTGCTGTATAGTTTATACACTTGTAATTTGTACATTTGTATACGATTAACTGTCAGACTGCATTGGATTGTGTGTTTACATATCTGTCTCCCCTAGCGAACTAAATATGCATTTTATGTCTGCTTCTTCAGAGCAAATTAGATACCTCTATGTCCTGAGATAGAGTCCCTATCTCCTCAACCTTGTATCCCCAGCATCTAGGTGCTCAATAAAAGTTTGTAGAATGAATTATCTTCTAATTTGCTTGTGTTGTAACTATAGTACTAAAAATATCTACATATATTTCCAAGCAGAGAATTGTGTGTTAATAATTGTCATTTCTTGAGTACTCACCACAAACTGTGCTCAATCCTTTATATATGCTATTTTATTTCATTTAATTCTCACAACATCCCTGTAAACTCAGTGTTAGTCTCTATTTTATTGATTAAAAAATAAAATCAAGGATATGAGAGATTAGGTACTAAGAGAATTCACAAGTCTACAAATATTCTATCTGAGTAAAGAAAAGTAAAAAGAAATTAGACTGTGGCAACTTATGAAGACATAAGTTATAGTTCCTATCTTGAACACATGCTAACACTTCTGAATACTGGATAAATACCAATCAAAATTTTTCAAGAGTTCTTTCCTAATGTTGAGGAAATCCTCTGATATGTAAGCATATAAGGTAGTTAATGGGGAAATATGCCAAAATTTCTTTCTCAGAGTTATGCAAGTGTTCCAGTACCTTGGTTTCCAGAGGTCTGTCCCACAAGATGAACATACTATATATCAATTCAAGTTCAAATACAGGATTGAATATCTTTATATGCATTTTCATCTCTCCATATATCATGCAGGAAATCAAAGGTGACTGGTTTATCAAATGGGTTGCACTTGATAAGTAAGCAGGAAAAACCCCCATTATTTCTCACCATTACTTCAAACAAGTTCTGACTTGTTTGAAGGAGGATGACAGAGCAGGCAGAGCTCGCATCTCTGCTGTTCACTTTGCCATGTTAGCCCTCAGTGCTCAAGCACATCCAAATCAAAACTTGACCGTGGTGTTCTCCATGGAAAAGCATCAACTCTTCCCGCTGGCTCCAGCTCACCTGACTCTTGAAGCCTCAGTGGGGAGGGAGGGTGACTTGTTTTTCTTTGTTTCTTCTTCCTGTTTCTCTAAGCTTCTGTGCTTGTACTGCTGCTTCTGGCTCCCCTAGAGTTGGGCTGGAGGTTAAGGAGTGACTTCTTTCTTGGCTGGGCTTTTGCAGTTGGAGTGTGGCATCCTCCCTTGTGGTAGATGTCCATTGCTGGAGTTTTCTCTCACAGGACACTTTTATGGGCTCTTTGTAGACCTCATTTGGAGGTTCCTGTACTCCATTGCTCACCAACATGGCTGCTGTGTCTTCTTTCTCACCCCTGTGAAAGCTCAGCTTGCCCTCTGTCATATGTCTTCTTTCTGCTGGGGAGCCATTTCTGACAGATGTAAGGAAACTGTGTGATCCTCCATCATTAAGCGTGCAAGGGCCTCCCACTCAGCCTCTCTTCATGGCTCTCTGGACAAAGGCAGCCTCTTGCCTGCAGATCTCCAGGGGTGGCGTCTCTGTGCCTCTCCAACTCCAGCACATAGGTCAGTCCCCCAGAGATCCTCAGCATTCTCCAGGCCACAGAGCCCATGCCCTTGACTTGGGTGGGAGTGAACATCCCTCCATGCCTCCCCCTGGGGAAGAGACACACATCAGCCTCTACCTCTCTCTTTTTTTTCCTCTAAGCAATTATGCTGAAGAGCCCTCTATATCTTCAGATAAACCTCCTCTCCACCCCCACATCAGCTTCTAGTCTTCTAATTTACAAGCTGGAGGATGGTAACTGGAAAAGCCCAGAATTGGGATTTGGCCAGCCCTTAGCAAGACATGGATGGTGCGGTGCAGGCAGAATGGCCCCCCAAAGATGCCCATGCCCTAATTTTTCTGGAACCTGGGAATATGTTATAGTATATGGCAGGAAGGACTTTGCAGTTGTAATTAAGGTGATGGACCTTTTTAGGACACAATCCTGGGTTATTCCAGTCTGCCCAATCTAATCACATGAGCCCTTAAAAGGAAAGAGCTATCTTTGGCTAGAGGCAGGAGAGAGGAGACAGAGCTGAGGTTAGAGAGACTCGGAGTGTGAGAGGAATTCAACCTGTTGTGGCTGGCTTGGAAGACCAAGGGAGCCACCATCCAGGAAATGAAAGTAGCCTCTGGAAGCTGGGAGTGACTCGTGGCTGGCAGCCAGCAAGGAAGTGGGGGCTGCAGTCCTACCACGGCAAGAACTGAATCTTGCCAATATCCTGGATGAGCTGGAAGCAGATTCTCCTCCAAAGCCTCCAGCTAAGAGCCCAGCCCAGCTGCCGTCTTCATTTCTGCCTCGTGAGCCCTAAGCAGAGAACCCCTCAAGCCTGACTGGACTTCTGAGTGACAGAAGATATATGAGATAATAAATTCGTGTTGTCTTAAACTGCTAAATTTGTGGTGATCAATGACAACGGGAATAGAAAACTAACATAAATGTGTCGCCACCCTTTTGAGAATAGAGGGGGTGATTATCTCCATATTATTCTCTCCTTTGGTCACCAGAAAAGTCCCATTTAGTATCATGTTGCATATTTCCTTTTTCCAAGTCAATGCTCAGCCACTGGCTGCTTCTCTAGAGTCTAACAGAGGCCAGTGTATCAGAGGGAAATTCTGGGCAATGGGCAGGGAAGGGGCAAGAGATTGTTATTTTGTGTATTTCTCTTTAAAGAGAGCTAAATGTTCACTCTAATACACAATCATCCTCTATTTTATTGAGCTACACATATAGAGAGTAGAAACGGAGGCTTATGTTCAGGAATTATGTTCCAAACCCGTGGATTTTAAATACAACCTACTCAGCTTTGCACAAATTCTCAACTGCCTACATTTCCCTTCTGCTTGCATTTCCTTATTTCTCTACAAGAGTATAAAAAGGGCAGGAGGCAGCATGCAAGATTAAACTCGTTATCATTATCTGGTTGCTATTTGATGCAGAAAGAAGTGATCAAATAACAATCTTATATACTAGTTTGGGCGTAGAACTAGACTCTGCCAGAGAGAGTCTCATAGGCGGAGAGATAAGGTGGGAGTCAGGAGCCCATATTAAAGTGAGACATAAAATGAGCTTTCTGAATCGTATTTTGAAGGCTACAGGGTCTGTGCACTAACTGTTAATCTCCCGCTTTGAACAACCCTACAGTGGAGCAATAAATCCAGCACTTAGAAGGTTTCTTGTGTGTTGACTCATAGACTTGAAGGGTGCAGGACACTGAGGTGAATCAGCCAGGGTGGGCTATGGCAACAAATAGCCTACACATTTTTGTGACTTAACTCACCAAAAGATTCTATTGCACTTACCTTGCATACCCACTGTGGGTCTGCCAGGGGCTGAGCTTGTCGTAGTCAGTTAGAAACCCAGCTAGCTGCCTTCTCTACATTTACTTCCAGGACCACTGCAGCAACGGGATGGGACCATGTTTAATCCTTCACCACACTGACTCTTGAAGCTTCCACCTGGAAGTAACATTCCTGCTTGCACTTCATTGGCCAAAGCCAGTCACATGGTCATGCTTACTTCTTAGCAGGCAGGAAGTGGGATCCTACCACGTGCCCTGAAGGCAGAGAGCTGGGCATTATTTGGTTAATAGCATTAATTGCTGCCACTTGGGATAAGGGGTGGGTTTGGGTTGAAAAAAATTATTTGTTTTCAGGCATATAAGGTAGCTATTTCTCATCTTTCTTCTTTTACTAATATTTCATGGTGAGTTTTATTTTGTAACTATACAGAGAGTACCAAGAATATAAATTGTAATGAAAATGCAATTTTCATTACAAGTCAAGATGTAGCGTTTTATTTTTGTCCCATTTTATGAGAAAATATTGATGTGATAAGAAATTAAATATCTTTCTACTTTGAACCCTCATTAAGAAGTATTAAGTATTGCTTTACATGAAAATGCTAACAGTTTACTGTCAGTAATGCAAAATATGCATGCCCTGTGCCCATCCTCTGAATGTTTGATTCAGTACTTTCTGGTAGACACTTATAACTACACATTTTGAAAACAACTCCCCGGGTGAACCTGAATAGCACTCCTTTTGAAATGTTTATGTACTTATTATTGAAGCATTTTGAAGTATTTATTATGTTAAAAAAGACACTGAAGCATCAAATGTGTAACAAATTAATTTTTAAAAATCTTTTAGTAATTAAAGGAATGAGGTATGGTACATTGCATCTTGAATTTAATTTATTTGATTTTTGTAAAAGAGCTTGGGTTGTATCTATCCTCTTAATGTATCTCAAAGGAAAAAGTGCCACCTGCTACTTCAACCCGTTGGGTCACAGGATCTTCTGCATGTCCTTGGGAGGATCCCAATAGCAATGGTGACTGGCATTTTACCTGCAGTTTAGTGTCCTCTGCACTTTCCTCACATACGCCTTCCTGGTGCTCATCAAATGCATCATTTATATAATCTTTATCCTAAACCAGCCTGTGCACTCCAATATGCTACCAAATTCTTATTTGGCATTGAGCTCTTTTTTAAAAGAGTGAGTCCCAAACTCTTGAAGCAGGAGAGTTATTTCTGGCTAGGATTGAGTAAGAGGCTGGTTGCTGGCAAGTGTGATTTGCTGAGCCCCTTTGGAGACCCCCAGCGCACATGCCCATGTGCCTTACATCCTCTCCTCCCCCCAGACCTTGCCCTCCCTGTAAGATATTCTCGTTAATCAGGCGTGGGGCTTCCAGGAGGGCTATAGAAAAAGGCAAGTCTCCTTTTATTTCACAACCATAATCCTTTGTGAAATAAGAACTAATGTGTCAGATTATTCCTCTTCTTTATTGTCTATTGTCTTCCCCACTAGTGTATGAGATCCCTGCACACAGGGGTTTAGTCGGTTTCACCCAGTGCTGTATCTGACATGTTGGAAGAGTGTCTGGCACAGAGAAGACATGCAATAAACACTTGCTCAATGAATTAAGATCACATTCATTTGTAGGACCATCCTGAGAAATGGGAACCCGGGGCACAAAATTTAATGGTTAACATTGTAGATTTTAGGGAAAACTAGTCCTAGGTTTGAATACCAATCTTTTCTCTTAGTATCTATGTGTCCTTAGACTTGTATTTAACCTCTAAACTTTAGTTGCTCCTTATGTAAGGCAGACAATAGTAGGAATTCTCTCTTGTTGGGAGGATCGTAAGAGATAATGTCTCTTGCTCTGCTCATGCTGGGGCCACTCAGCACCCAAGCTCAACCTGAAGCCAGACCCTCCTGACGTAGTTCCTATGGGGCAGGACAATCAACAACAAACAATCAACATGGTGCCCAGCACACAGCAAATGCTCAACAATCTGTAGGTATTATTACTGTTAATACCAAGTGGGGGAGAAGAAGGAAGGCTCTGACTTTAAGGCTGAGTGTGGAAGTGCTGGACAAGCCATAGTGAGTGGGGAAGCGCTGTACTAGAGCAGAGGGAAGCAAAGAAGACACCCCAAAACTTCTCCACCATGTTCTAACTGGCTCTCTGAATTGGGTATTTACAAAGGACTGAGGCATGTGATCCCCGAAGATATATTTAAAAATACACATATGTATATAACATATAAAATGAACATTTTCATTTACACAAACATATATGTAGATGTATGCAAAAAGTGAACCGAAATCGTTTGACTTCGGAAACATTTTAACAATTTGAAAAAGGCCTTGAGGTCCCATGGGAGAATGGGTAGTGGGGGCAGGGGGGCGGGAATCCTGGAATTTCACAAAAACAGGGAGAGGAGCCTCTGTGCTCTCAGCACATTGTCCAGTTATCTTCATGTGGATGCCACCAAAGGAATTGACTATGATATCTCCTGCTACATTGACAGCTTATCAGCCTCATGGCTAGATAATTGATCTGAAACAGAGAACTGACTACCTAGATGCAAAGTAGAAAAATGCATGCAGTGTTGGTGGTGAGGACAGGGTTCTGTGAAGGGTTTGGCGGTTTCAGACACGTGGCGCAATCTGTGGGAGAGGACAGCTGATTGTCCATATTTTGATACATCAAAGACATAAGCCATTTTAATTATATTAATATGCACTGGCCTTAAGGAAGTGGCCTAAGTTGGGTGACTTATCTTGTTTTAATCAGTGTACCTGGTGGAAAGAACTCAAGATGGGCATTCTTTTCTCACAGTGCCAGTACTGGTAGCAGACATAACTTTGGGTGTTAATTTACCCTCTAGTGTTTCAGTTTTTCTCTGGGACAAATAGAAATAATACCTTTGGTGCTTATACTAAAGAATTTTTGGAAAGATGCAATAAAATGATGGATACAGAAATAGACCCCAAAATTTGAAGGTGCTATAGAATTGTTTGCTTTGCTTGTCTTACTGGTTGACCTTTTTGACTTTCTTGTTTTTTCGTCTTGCCCTCTTTCTCTCCTGTCCCTTCTTTCTCCCACTTGCTCTGCTGGGACTTGTATCCCTTGGGAAGGAGAAGTTGGTGAAGCTGCAGTTGGAAACCAGTGACTTCTCAATGGATTGGCTTTGCTCTTTCTGTTTTCATAACGTGCAGGAAGGAAGGAACCCCAGAGATCATCTATCTAGTCAAGTTGTTATTTAGCTGAAGAGACTGTTTTCAATTCTAAAAAAACCTTATGCAGAAGCTGGTATATAAAGTAGATTTTTACAAAGAGGAGCTCTATTTTAAATGCGAATACAAGGACGGGTAGTGGCTTGAGAACACCCCTGCACAGGACTTTCCCAGAACCACGAATTTCCACAGAAAATGGTGTAAAATAAAGGTTTCCCCCCCCAAATCTCCTTATTTTATATAGAAAGACATAGAAGATCTGAGACATATAATGATATTCAGTTAAAGAAAGAATACCTTGTGAGAATGTTTGCTTTGATGACTGAAGTGACCATGGAAATTCATTACCTGCTTCCCATGTAAAAGGAAAAGAATGATTAGAATGCGTGATGCCATATGAAACACGATAATGTTGTGAAATCTTCATTCTTTAGCTTGCTTTGCCTAGAGCAAGGCAACCTCTCTTTAGGTCTCCATTCTTCACTTGCAAAATGAAGGGGTTGATGAAATGAGCTCTAAGGTCCTATAATTCAGGAACTCCAGCTCTCTTCCTCCTCCTCTTCATCTTCTTCTTCTTCCTTAATGAAGGAAGCCTTCCACAGAAGCAAAATGCAGTGCAGCAAAAGACTCTTCAGATTGTTACAGCAGGTGTAGTCACCCACAAATAATTTTTGAGTGGCTATTATATGGCAGCCACTGGTTTTAGGTATTTGGGAAAAATTAGTGAGGAAAGTAGAAAAAAGTGCATTGGTAACATGGAGCTGACAGTCTGCCAAAGGACAGGTCTGTTCTTTTTTTTGGTGCTGATTTATGCCAATGAGGTCCTTTGGGCAGATTGACCACGCCTAATCCACTGACAGTGGTCATCTCCAGTAAAAATAATGAAGACTCCTTATGGAGTGTCTATGTGTGCTGGGGGATTTACGCATTTTACTTTATTCCTTACATTAATTCTGTAAGATATGTGTTATTATTCCCATTTTACAGATAAGGACACTGTAGCTCAAGGTGTTTACACAAGCTGCCACAGGCTTCTTCTAAAAAGTATGAAGAAGCAGGGATTTGCCCCAAATAGCCTGACACTCCTTCTATATCCTCATTCTTCTCCCTCAGTGACAGATGCCTTCAGCCAATGGAAAGGCCAGAGAGATACTTCCATGGGAAAAATGGGCCATTGTCATGAGTTGTATTCAAAGAAAGCCCATTTAGTAGTTTATTGAAGTGAATTCAGCAGATACTATTTTAGCAAATCTAGAAGATACACTGTGATATATATGGCCCTTTGGTTTTGGAGCGAGGATGAATAAATAATATTCCTGAGGGTGAAGGATGCTGAAGACACGGCATCACTTGGTCTTCACAATGTGACAACCTCCGCTGGAATCCAACACTGCCTTGACATTCAGCGATTGTAATGCCTGCGTAATATCTGCTGTCCCAGGCCATGGTTTCATTTCTTCATTCCGGTTGTCTGACTTCCCTGCCTCATTGTCTCTGAGTTGAGCATGTCGGTTTGCTTTCGTGGTCTTCTGTGTTTATTTATCAGACCCTGTCATTGCCGAGATGGTCCTTACGTGCAATTGAACCCTCCACCTTCCAGACCCTCCTACCTGCCTCTCCATAACCTCTGGGCACCCTTTCACCTGGGCTGTCAGAATAATGAAGGCTTGATTTCAATACTTTCCCTCATTTCTCTGTTCACTGCTCTGCGGGTTAATGCAGATTCCAAACTTCAACAAGCAGCTGTTAAACATGTCATTAACACTGCTTCGGCTGCAAATGAGACTCTGCTACTGGGATTACTCTGTGAGCTATAGTTTTGTGATGAGCTTTGTCAATCACAGCTGACCTGCTGTGTACCGAATGGAACTCAGATTATCTTCTTTCTTCCTCCGACTCTTGTCATTTTTTTTCACAAAGAATTACTATTCTACTCCCTGAAAGATTGATTACTTGCACAAATAAGAGAGTCTGAGACATTAATACAAAATTCACAGGCTTTTCTTTATCTCAAACCTGCAACTCCCTCTACATTTCCTTCTGGTAATTATATTAGAATTGTGTACACTAGGAATTGCCATCTGATTATTATGAAACTAGTTTTGTCATGACAAAAATGAGCTTAAGTCTTGTTTTTTTGGAAAATGATCAGTACAGTGCACTGGATGAGAGAGAAGGAGATTAAATCCAACTTGCTTTCATCCATGAATGCTTTCATCTCTTTTTCAAACACAGGAAATGATTACCACTGCTATAAGCTGCAGTTCATATGAGTGAAAAGGATAAGAAAATATTGAAAATTCTGTAACCAACAGTAGGACATAATATAGGTCCCCGGCACCCACTGAGCGACATGTACTTTATTTTTCTATACTGTCAATGTCAAGAGTTTCATATTCGAAAGGGGAGTCTTGCCTTGAGGTGTGACATTACAGACTGAAAAATGAATAAATTGACTTTTAAAAAAATTTGGACAATTTTTATAGATGATTAAATAGAGGGTAGTATTTGCAACATGTAAGAACTATTAGCTATAGTGAAACATCAGCTCATGTTTATGATTTACAAGCGAGAGGAGGTAGAGCAGTCATTCCATCAGAGTATAGTTTTCAGTATGTCGTCTAGTAGACAGAAGGTTCCTCAAGAGCAGTGATCTCAGCTTATTTGACTTTTACGTCCCTGATATCTAATATGCTGTAGCTAGTCCATAGTCGATAGAAAATGAAATGACTGACTGAATGAAGGGGTTTTCTGTGGGTAAGTTGCCAGTGTCATCTTGAGATCGAATAAATAAATATGGTCTTTGGTCATCAATGTAGAGAAACATTGTGCCCTTTCTCTCTGCTTCTCTCTCTCTCACACACACACACGTATATGCGTGCACACACACACACGACTCAGCAATGCTATTCACCAGTTTACTTGCCAAATTAGTCTCCATAATAGGTCTTATTTTTAGTGAGGATAGACACTGAAACTGCTGTATAAGTTATCTAGTACTACTGTCACAAAACCACAATCCCTTCAGTGGCATTAGACGAAAAGCATTTAAATTGCTTGTATGTCTGGAGTCCTCTGGGAGTTGGCTAAATGGCTCTGCTGATCTTGGTTGGGTTTGATCCCATGTCTGGGGATTGGCTATTGTGTGATCCAGGATGGCTTCCACCTGGACAGATAAGGCAGCTGGGTCCTGCTTCACGTGTCTCTCATCCTCCAGCAGCCCGGTCAGAGGGTGTCTGCTGTAAGAGTGAGAAAATGCAAACCCACAGGCCTTTAAGGCCTTGGCTTGGAACTGTGACCTCCATTCTATTCCATTGGCCCAATCCAAACAGAAAGGTTAGAGGAGTATACTCTGCTTCTATGGGAAGAAACCCAAAGTTACAA
This sequence comes from Lepilemur ruficaudatus, assembly GCA_963574885.1. Classification (NCBI taxonomy): domain Eukaryota; kingdom Metazoa; phylum Chordata; class Mammalia; order Primates; family Lepilemuridae; genus Lepilemur; species Lepilemur ruficaudatus. The sequence continues at coordinate 14,983 of CAUYRT010033227.1, forward strand.
GCCAAAGGCCATGCTTAGAGGGAAAGAGAAGAAATTGGTCATTTCTGTAAGTTGCACATTTGCTATTTAATGAGTCCTTTTAAAATAAAGGAATATTGGTCACATTGAATTGAGGGCACTTGGGGTTCGGTTTACTTCTTTATGCCGGCTAATTACATGTGCATAAAATGGAAAGTTGTTGTGCTTAAATGAAGTAAAAGGAAGAAATGTGCACTTTTCTCATATTTGGCATCAAGAGGCATGTTCAGTTCCAGGCCATTAGCAAACACCAGCTTTTCCTGCAGACTGCGGACATTCTTTCTGCCACGTAGGTGTGAATAAAAGAGCAGCAGAGATGGTGAAAAAACTACTAATAGAGAAACATAACAGGAGGTAGATGGAGGGTGGGGGACAGTGTAGGCTAAAAGAAAAAGAAACTCTAGCACCCAAACTGGAAGCTTTATCAACTCCCAATTCTATCCGAGGTAGCGGAAGGAAAGAAAAGAAGAAAGATGGCTTTCAAAGGATCAGTAAGGTGATCATTAAACAAAGTCCATAACCCAAAGTTGTTTGGATATTTCATATTTGACTCACACGTTTCATGAGCCCCAAATAATGCTTCTCAGTATTCAATTTTTTTCTCCATTCGTTTCAATTAAGCTCGCCATAGGCTAGCAACCCTGGTGAATGAACGGGGAGAGTATTTTCTATCAAAAAGCTGTCTGGCTTCTGAGGCAGGAATTCTGGGGCTCACCCATGTCTTCCTCAAAATGTTTTTACTTCCATTTTGTGGCATGATCCTTAAGATGTCAAATAAAGACACATTCCACTGCTACACCATAGAGATTTTCCACTCTGTAACTGTGAAAATTACCATATTATTCCTGATTCAGATGTGTCATATGGAACCTGCGATCAGTGACAGGTGCTGTGTATACAGGCGCTTCTATGCAGGAACTGGTGCTTGGCGCTGTTCACGATGGGACACGTTCCCACACCTCCACTCAGATGTCTAATCACATGATTCCCATCCCGCTTTCCATCATTTCCTCTTCCTCTTTAAGATTCTGTCTTCTGTGTCTCTGACTAGAGAAGGGAACAGACGTATTATTCAGTGTTTTGGGGTGAACCTAATCCATCCATTGTGTTACTTGTTGAGAAATTGCTGCTCCACCTTTATGAAGAGGAATCTCGAGGCAAAAATCAGAGTCACTTGAATGACGGCTTCAAGAGTAGGGTGGGGCAATGCCAGTGCACAGGAAGCCTTCCCAGGTGCGCAAGGTCACTTCTTCACATAGTCTGCCTATTTAAAAAGCGAGAGATCCTAACAGTAGGAAATAACAAATGTGAGTCCAGTCAAAATCAGAACAAGAGGACAGGGAATCTGAATGCAGTGTGAGCAAAAGCCACTGGGATTACCTTCTTGGCATCCTGAGTAATCCTACTCAGCCATATTATTCTGCAAAAGAGAAAGGGAGAAAGTGAGGGAGAAAACAGGGAAAGAGGAAATCAATCAACAAAAATTCTCTTTCTGCGCATAAAGTTGATATATTTTTAGTAGAGAAAATATTATCTCTTCTCGCATAACAAATTACTCCCAAATTCAGTGTCTTCAAAGAATAATGTTTATTAACTGACTGTTTCTGTGGGTCAGGAATCTGGGTCCAGCTTACCTGGGTGTGTTTGACTGAAGGTCTCTCATGAGGTGGCATTCAAGCTGATGGCTGGGGCAGGGGTCTCTTCTGAAGGCTGCAGCGGGGCGGGGGAAGGGAGGAGAGTGTGAGTTTGTTTCTGTGCTCACTCAGGGGCCTTGGGCCTTCACCACACAAGCCTCACAACTTGGTGGCCAGTGTCCCAAGGACAATGTTCCAAGAAAGAGCAAGAGAGAGCCCAGAAAGGAAGCAAGTCTTTGTTAAACCTAGTTTCAATCAAAAGTGACATTGACATTCCATCCTGTCTGTGATACTCCATTTTTTTAGAAACCAGTCAGTAAGTTTTGCTCACTGTCAGGGGGAGCAAACCACACAAGAGCCTGACTCCTGGGTGGCAAGAGTCTTTGGCAGCTATATTCGTAGGTGCCTACAACATGCATAAAGGCACAAACAAGAAAAATTTTTTAAAAAATCATCTGTAATGTCATCATCCAGAGATAGTTATTAAATTATCAGTATACATACAGACACTTTTCAATACATTGAAATACACTTGTATCATTTTTCCTTACAGTGTAAGTTCATACTATATTCAACTTCCAGAAACCCTTCCCTTAATTATGGGTATTTCATTTAAAAAGGGCTTTTTATTATTCAACTAATGAATATTTATTTTGAAAACAAAAACAAATCCCCAAGTAACCTATAACCTGACTACTTGGACATAGATACTCTTGGCCTTTTATAGTACATCCATCTTTTTTTACGTTTATTTACCCACAAATGCACACACATAAACACAAATATTACCTACTATCATGTCCCTGTGCAACCTGGGTCCTTATGCTGCTCTCAAATAAATCTGCTGTTAGCAACATATTTGCAGTGTGGAGGGATCCAATTTCTGCAGATAACAACCTAGATGTATTGTTAACTTCACAGTTATTACACTTTGAAGGTCTTGATTAAATTGCCATTTTATATTTTGTCAATACTTTATTTTGAGGTACAGTATTAAATATAAGCACTCATTAAAGTTAAGGAAAATACACATTCATTATTTAAAAAGAAAATACCAATATTTCAACAAAAGTGATTCAGATAATGTTCCATCAAGCTCAAAATAAAAAAGAACCAAATGGACAGGTTAAAAATAGAAACACAAACAGGACTCTTTACTATTAAAAGCAGAATTGGCATTTTTGTTTCTGCAAAGTAACATCGTGTGTCACATTAAATTAATTTTGTTAAATGAAATTACATTGATTTGTGGTTTGTATATGACTTGAGATTTTTAAAGGCATAAGGGTTGTGAGTATAACGAGTTCAGATATAGTTAAATATATTATTTAGATGACTTTATGATGTAACTATTTAGTAATGATTGGTTGTCTATGAGAATTTCAGGTTCTAGAGTGGGGAATGCATTATGGATATGCCCATATTATTATCAGTATTAGGCTCATATTTTGGACATTTTTCTCTCTATGTACAAGATCTCTCTCTCCATTACCATTGTCAACAAAATATTAATATTAATATCTAGTTATTTTCTTCTTTCTTTTCATCTTGAAAAATCTCACAGCTTTGTTAATGTTGCACTGGCTAGTGATAATATTTGTTCCCTTTCTTGCTAATTGTATGTGATATCAATTCAATAAGGAATAGTCAAAGATCACTGGATTACATATCTGCATATGTAATATAAATTTCATACCACACAGAGGTATTTTTAAGCATATACTGGGTACTACTATTCCAAATAAAGCCCCTAATCTAATGGAACATGCATTCTATCTAGAAGAGTAGATAGACTGTGTGTACGTATTTTCCTTTGTGTATGTGTATGTGTTTTGAATATTACCACAGTATATTGAAATGTTAGGTAGTGATAAGTTCAATGAAGAAAAATAAAGCAAGTGATACTCATAGCTAATGCAATGAATTTTGACTATTTCTTATTAGAGCCAAAAGCCTACCAGAGACAGATAGGTGGGCCTTCCTGTTTGGTAAGGAGTCAGAAGCCACGCTCAATATTCTTCCAGTTCTCAAACCTGGTTGTACATTGGAATCACCCAGAGACCTTTGAAAATGCTATGCCTGGATCCTACTCCCAGAGTTCTGTTGTACTTGGCCTGGAGTGCTCTGGCCTGTGCATTGGGATTTTTAACAGCTCCCTGGATGATTCCAAAAAGTCAGTCTCTTAAAGTATGAAGCTCTCCAGATGACAGTATTTGTAAATTGGTTTTAGTGTAGATTGGATAGTGCCAATCTCCTCCGTTCTTCAGTGGCTAATCAAGGACCACACTGATGTTTCTCAAACCTGCTTGTTAGCAAAAATTACCTGGGGTGCTTGTTAAACATCCAGATCTTGGGTCCTCTCCCCATCTATTGAATCAGAGAATCTAAGAACGGGATCAGTGGATCATCTCAGCTCTCCATAACAAGCAACCTGGCTGATGTTTCCTGGATCCTTTGGAGGGAATTCACAAGGAGAGTTGTTTCCAAGCTGACGGTGGTTTGTTCTCAGTGCTGTGCAATTTTCCATGTGTCTCTCTTTTTTCTCTTGTGAAGCTTTCTCTCAACTTTGCTACCATATGGATGGATGAAGCTTTCTGTTATCATACTTTAGTGACCTAAGAAACCTCATTTGCAATGATGGTATAATAAGTTTAGACGTATATAGTTAAATGATTTGGAAAGTGCTTTTTAAAACTATGGCAGCTCATTTGATTTTATCATTGTCCAAGTAGATTGGAAAACTAGGGACCATCTACATTTAGTGGAAAATCTAAGGCCACAAAACCTCAGAGAATTTAAGAGGATTACACCTGGTTGCACAGCTGGCCAGCGGTGAGCAGAGCCTAGCTTTCTGTGTATGTTTAGTCCGGAGTTCCTCCACCTTGTCAAGCACTGGCTTTTCCCTTTATTATCATTTGTAAATTATCCGCACTATTTACCTGAAGGTCCTTACTTATAGCTCACAGATGCTACCTTTGTTTTGCGACTTAAAATATGCTACTAAGGTTAGAGAGCAATGGAGTTCTTTTTAGGAGTGAATTAGTATGGGTATTTTTGCTTCATCCTACTTAATTAGAAATCATGAATTATTCTTGAAATCTGTGGATTATGAGCAATAGAAAAGGTTTGGCTCTAGGGATGAAAGAGATAAAGTATTTGTTTTGTTTGTTTTTATTAGACAAGCACATCTTGTAGCTTTGAATGGTCAGACAAGATATGCTATAATTCAACTTGCTGTGGGAGATGACGGAAAGGTTTCATTCGGAGGCAGCAGGAAAGATCATTTATGCCACAGCACTGTGTAGGGGAGTGAAAGGAGTAATTTGGTAATGCTGAGGGAGAACCATAGCTTCCAGGAGATGATTTTTTTTGCCCTGAATTTCTTTCATTACTTTATATACTTTTTATAATCAGATTTTGACCTTTTTCTTTTTTCTCATCTGTTTAGAAATGGATACATGGAAGAGAAGTGATTCACACACAATCATATGCAGCATAACTAATAGTGGGAGAAGAGTCAGATCAGAATTCTGCAAAGTGGGCTATTTACTTGCTTTCATCTTTTCTTGGGCCATAGGTCCAGACTTCCCAGAAATAGTCAGGATTTAACTGGTCTAGACACCAGTGTAAACGCTCTTAGAAGCGGGTCTTTGCCTGCAACACTCACCGCCCTCGTTGACTTTCTTGTTGTCATCCCTGAGGTCTGAGCTTACGTGTCATCTGCTCACAGAGTCCTGGCACTGCTCTGAGTCACTGTCCCAGTTACTCTGTCTTGTAGCATCCTGCTCTTCCTCTTTAGACCACTGAGCACAATCTGTGGCTCCGTAATTATATGAAAATCTTATGTCTCTCCAGTAGACTTGTAGCCCACGAGAACAGCGGTCACGTAATTTTTCCCAGAACTCTATTTTCAGTGCCTAGAGCAATAGCAATTATTATTGAGTGAATAAGTAAATAAGTGAATGAATGCTATTTCTTCCACTTGGAATGCAATTTTTCTGTTCTTTCTCTCTGAGAATCTAAAGCAAAACTCTTGGCAATATTTGAAGAACCCTATGTATAATATCATTTTTTCTTGTGCAAAGTTTCTGCACTTTCCTCCATCAATAGAAAAAAAAAACAATCTTTTCCATTTCTGCTCATTACGCCTTTGCATATCTCTCTATAATCACATTGCCTATAGTGCATGCTGTAAACCTCACTAGTTTTATTTTTCTATGACACCCACCCTGTGATGTCGGTGTCTTTTATGGCAGAATGTGTCTTTGTTAATCTGTATGTCCAATGCTTGGTGCTGGATAAATATACGACAACACTGGGGATCTAAGTCTCTGGGGAGCAGACTGAATCTAGAAAGATGCAAAAATAATAAAACAATAAAGCACGGAACTCTCTAGCAAGGCAAGGGACTTCCAGATGTGTAATATTTTGGAGGAGTGTGGTTTTAGATTTTTTAGGCGATTTTCACTTTGGAAGCTTCATAGAGGAACTTGAAAAGGTACTGAGGCAGATTGTAGACTTGTTTCTCATAGCTAATTCATTTTGAACTAGCGGTACTCCCTGTCCACCCCCAATTCCACACGTGTGACTGCCTCATATACAAATACCTACTTATTGTGAGAAATGTCCCATAGACCCTTATGTTCTTGGGCAATCTCCTGGCCTTTCTTCTGATGAAGCCGGGAGCTGCTGCAGGGGCCGAGGACCAGGATCTGTGCACTGTGTGTGATTAGCGTGTGGGAACTTCAGGTGCACTGTACGATGAAGGCTGATTGCATTTTGTCTCAGAACAACTGAAGCAGTGACATCAGCGAGTCTCTACCAAGGTGCCGCATGTACTTCACTTGGCGTGTACCTTTTCTGGAGCTTGTCGTACTGCTATTTGTGCCATTAGGCATTTTATTATAAGGCAGATTAATTTGGGAGCTCAACTTAAAAAAAAAAGAGCAAAAACAAACACATCCCCAAAAAAACCCCTTTAGCTTGTTAAGTTCCAAAAGATCTTCCTATAAAATGCCCCCTCTTTTTAAAAAAAATGTGATATTCGAAGTCAATATGATGGCCAATTTTCAGTCTCACTAATTCTTAACATTTACCGCATTTCTCTTCTTTTCTTTGTTGAATCTTTGCTGCTCTGGGTTTAGCATGATGATTATTGCTTCTGCCCTGAGTTTGTGTATTTCTGCATATGCATGGGGGGTAAAGGGTGGTGGCGATGTTGGGGTGGCTGGAAGTCGTGAGACAAGAGGCAGAAAGAGAGAACAGAGGGATTACAGGCAGAGTGCCCAGAAGCCGCGTCTACAGCTGGGAAGCCTGAGGACTTCCGAATGTTTCCTACACGGCAGCCTTTGGGGCTCTGATATAGGAAACCCAGCACCAGAGCTAGCAGTAACACCAAATAACTTAGCAAACGTTAAAACAGTCTGCAGTGCTTCTTATCAGCTTTGAGTCCCATAGTCTTTGCTAGCAAGAGGGATAAAACAAAATTTTTAAGAATAAATAAAAGGACATTTGGTGTAGAGCACACACTAACAGGGAAACAAGGGATCTGGGGCGCTATTCCGGTTGCTCTTTGCGTGCTAATGACAATGAATCATTATTCTGATAAACGAAGGCCATTTCCCCTGCCGCCTTTCAGGAAGAACACGGCACCTGACCCTTTCTCCGAAGGCTTTGGAGGTCTGAACACTCAATTTCTTGCCACTACCAGCCTTTGAAAATTGGCCTCTCCCCTCCTTGGGATTTAGCCGCAGAGTCAGCAGTGACTCCACAAAGCCCTTTTGCATTGGGGGTGTAAGGCCGAGGTAGGGGCTGGATTTTTCAGGAGTAAGCGGAATCTTAATGCCCTCACCGCAGATGGTGAGAGGAAACGAAAATACATACCTGAGCGCATTAGTGCACTGAGGGGGCTCCTGTCTTGGGCTTGTCTTGAGCCATCGAGGGGTCGTCTACGCTAATAACTGTGATCATACCCAAATTATTCAATGCCAATTTATTTACTTATTTTCCCCCATCAAAAAGACAATGCATCACCAACAAGTCACAGGCAATTCTTTTCCTGTAAAGGTTGGGGTGCTCGATGTACATTCAGAGCCACGCACACGGGTGCGAAGAAGTCGACTACCACAGCTATTTAATCAGGAGTGTTTGTTGATTTGAGCAGAGGCCCTATGCTGTGAAATGAAAACAGAAAACCAAATTTTCTTGAGCAATCTCGCTGTTCCTGCTTCAGGTGCTAGGCCATTTCACTAAAGCAGCTCAGACGAGAATGTCATTAGTTCTTAAGCCCCAGGTGAATTTGCCACTGTTCCACATGATTAAGCCAGATAATTGTGTGTTGATAGCGAATGTGGTTGGTGAAATACAATTTCTGGGGCCTTCCTAAACAAACACAATGTAGGAGTGAGTCAGAGTGCTGTCATTTCAGTCCTTTGTCACAGGTTTTGCACGGGCAGACATCTCTGGCGAGGGCTGGTGAGCAATTCAGTGGTGATGGCCATCCCTGGGCTCTTAAAGGTGACCTGGCTTGAAAAGGGAATCACACATCATTTTGCATTTGTTTGGGGAAGAAGAAAAAAGGACATCTCATTAAAGTGCCAAAATACCATGCTGACTCCTATGTACACCTTGTTTTGGACCCTGAATGTAAATGATTACTTTAAGTGTGTTTTAAAATGCCTTGGTGATTTCAGCGATCCTTTCTGAAATGTGTAAAAATACCGACGTCTCCAATGATAAAAACAAAAACAACATCTGTCAATGGCAAAATATAGTCAACTTTCAGGGCCAAGTTTTTGGAAGCAGCCAACGTGTTTGCATGTGTGATTTTCTTTTTCACATATAAGTTTCTGTAGATACAAAAATATATGTTTGTATGTACTGATCAGGTGTCTGTGTCTTAAATTTATATAGCTATGGCTTTTCCTGCACCTAAATATTGAGGATTTTAAAATTTGTAGTGTGAAGGTATAAAGCTTTTAATTTGTTGGTGATGATGTTTGGCATGGAATCTTGGGTGGTTTTATTATGTGTATTTTTAAAGCAAATTTACTTAATTTTTCAGAGGTATCACTTTTCATGTCAACGTGAGCATTATTTCCTCATTTCCCCTCAAATTAAAAAAAACAACAACAACAATGATAATAGCATATATTTTGATACCTTTTTTTGGTCTGCAAAGTACTCAGTTGATCTTTACAAAAGAAGACTGCCACTGACTTCTAAAGAAAAACAAAAATAAGGCTAAAAATGGATGCCAAACTAGAAGGTTGGAAGAACAACAGCCGCTTAGTTGGCAAAAGAAATTACACATATCTGAATTGTGTACAGATGTGATAGGGGACTAGCTACTAATGTGGGCAGCTTGCAATGCCAATAACAATAGTCAAAATTGTTACTGTGAAAAATCCGTAACAAAACCACAGAGCCTTGGTGTTCATGGACTGCAGCCTTCTTTCCAAGGCAGGTGTTCCCATCTCAAATTCCTGCTTGAACACCTTCAGCAACAAGGAGGCAGGTCATTGCCTTCTGGCACAGTGGCATGTGGTAGTGCCCTTCAGGAGCACTGCCTGTTGGTGAACAGAAACATGTTGAGTGTGACTCAGGCAGTCTCTCAAACGCCTCTAATATTGCAGCCACCATCACCACGGGATCTGCCCCAGTGGCTCAGGGCTTCTCTGAGTTTAGGGTTTCCCCCAAATGAATCGTTTCTTCCAGCCACCCTTGCATGTCTTGGCCTCTTAGCTCTTCCAAACTTCTCATAAAAAACTTGTTCTTCTTGTTGTTCCCTTTGTTAAGGGAGTTGAAGAAAAAGTTTGGAGGTTAAATTGGCTGGTGGATGATTCCAATAATTCACAGGGGCATTGCCCCTAAAGGACGACTCCCATGACAACGGAACTAGTGGTGCGTTTTTTGTTTTCTCTGTGCAGTTAATAGCAGTCCCAATGGAGGTGGCTTCCAGCCCAGAAGAAAGGGAGCATTGACTAAAGATCACACCTGGCATGGAGTCTGTAACTTCTCCATTGGTCCCTCCTTCAGTTAGAGCACAAAGGAGCTGTGCAAATAAGCCTTTTCTTGTTTTGGAAAGCAGACTGGCATGGTCTCGAAACACTTAGGTTATCATAGAAATACAAATAACTAGTTACTGGGCAAGACACAGCCTTGATTTGGGAAGGCATCAGCCTTGCATAGAATTCCCAGCATCATCTGTGCTATTGGCCAGCTCATGACCTTGGGCAACTCACTTCATCAGTATGCTCTTCAGTTTCTTTATTTGTAAAATGAAAAACTTGGGTGAAATTATCTCTCATTAACGTATGTTGCCTAAACAACAATAAGCTTTTCACTAAATAAATTTAACTCTGTAGAGGAAGTTGGATCAGAATGCCTCTAGAATATAAAATGGGACCTTTTCATACTTTAAAAATTGGGGTGATTGAAGGAGCAAAGGGTCTGTTAGACATAGGAACTCTTTTTAACACTGTGAAACTCTCTCTAGCATTGTGAAAAATTCCCCGGCCTTTTAATAAGACCGTGTAGCGCTAAGCAGAAAGGTATATTTTAATAATCCGTTAAAAATGTTCTTGACAATAGGATGATAGATGCAGAAAAGTAGAAGGCATTAAAGAGTCAGCTCTGAAAGTGGCATTAGGCATGTTCATGTGATTTGTTCAGATTGATAAACATTTCAAAGCACGCACCTAAGAAAGAACATTCCTGGGCCCCTTTATTTTAACATCTCAGGAAGCCTTTCTGGTGGTGTCCACAGCTGTGTGGGTGTCTGTGAGCAGGTGGATCAGGGATTGGCAAGGCTGCCTCCATTGGGGATCTTGACGATGCCCTTGTGAGAGGGCAGTGACCTGCCTGCACAGACTTGCCCTGGCCTCCTGCAGGTGTCAGCCTCGGGGCGGAGCTGAAATGCACTGGACCAACGGTGCAAACAAAGTCGGAGCTGGAGGCGAGTCACCAGTCAGATACCTTGAGTGTTTCTGTTCATAAAACGTAGCCGTGTTTAGTGTGGAAAGGAAAGAGATGCAGTTGTTCCTTGGTTAAAAGCTGTCGTAGGACAAGCTGGGTTACTGTACTTGTCCCCTAGGCAAATGGGGCTAGACCACATGGCTTCTATTAACAGGACTGGCAGACATGCTGTCAAACTGTCTGCTTTGTGCAGAGCGCATCTCTTACCTTGCTCACCCACCCACTCTGCCCCATATATGTCTGTTAATGCCACCAAACTAGGACATTTTAAATTTGGGGAAACGGTTGCATTTTTGTCCCCAAGAAGGTCTTTAAGGGCTTATAAAACAGAGGATTGGTCAGCAAGACTAAAACCTAATCCTGTCAGAATGATTAGATTCTGTCCTGCAAAATACTGCATTGAGCATCACTACTGTGAGTTTTTAAATGTAATTTTTGTAGCTCAGAAATGCTTTTCTTTCTTTCTTTCTTTCTTTCTTTTTTTTTTTTGTGGAAGTGATTGCATCAAAAGGAAAGGAAATGTTAGTGGCAGCCAGCATTTTAAAATGAACCACTGTGGCCCTTACCATTTTATAAGTAATCATACATCTCAGCTGACAGCCTTTTTCTTGATTCCTTTTTAATTAGAGACTTAATAATATATATTTCTTGAAGGGGAAAGTGGTCTGGGCTCTTATGATGCCAGAAGCTTCTCTAAAATAAAACAACTGAGGCCAATGTCAAACACAGAATGGTTTCACTACAAGAGAGTGTTATAAGAGGTCGCGGGCATCATGCTACTAAATTTAGGGGAAACCAGAGCATGTTTTAACACTTTTAAATAATTGTGTCCAAATAGCCTTGCTCACTCCTTAAACAGCTAAATCTTTTTAATGCCTCTCAAAAAGGGTTCCAAATGGATTTAAATGGGCTTGATGAATGTGAAACTTCCCTCTCTACTTGTAATATTTCCAGAAATAGTGCAATTAATTTGATTTGTGCATAGGTACAAATCATTAGTAAATTGGGTTCTTGTATTTTAAAAGGATTTGGTCTTATTTAACCCCTTCAAATCAATGAGTTTTGGTCAAAAAAAAAAATCATTCTGTGAATTTTTGAGTCATCAGTCCCCATTACTGGATTTTTCTATTGTTTTAATTCTATACATCAGAAGAAGCTATGTTAAACACTCTAATAAATAGTCATTTCCTTTATAATAAGGACTTTTCATGTGTATTCATTGCAAGAGCTTCTCATTCTTGTGTCTCTTCTTTAGGTCAAAAGGTTTCAGGTTCTCTCTTGATTTTTTTTCCTTTTATTTATTAGGACATAAATACATTTCAGGGTAAGCCTGCATCAATGATTTCATTACTTATCTTTCAGCAGGACTCAAATGTCAAGATTCAAATACTCTTCAGATAATCTTTTTATGATTTTGTTCAAATGGACCCTATAAAATATTTTCTAAATTTTTACATAGTATTTGAGGCTTTCTAAGGATTAGAATGGGTTCCCCTGGGAAGCTTTGGAATCATTTTGGGAGAAGCTTTTGCCATTGGGAAATGACGGGAGTTCAGGTAGTTTCATGTGGCTAGAATTTACAAAGCAGAGAGAGAGCAATAGAGAGAGAGAGAGAGAGATCTTATAAGAGTAGTTATAGGAATAGTTTCCTACATTCCAAAAGCCAGAGTAGTGAGATTTGGGTGCATACATAGGATGTTCAGTTGAGATACCAGCAGGGAGAGGCCTTATTAGTATAATGAAACTAGCACCCAATAAAAGCTACTCTAAATTCACCCTAATATAGCTTAAAAATAAGCTTCCAAAGGATGAAGATAATATTCAAGTAACTTAACTATCTGCCAGAACAAAGTCCATCACTCCATATAAAGGCCACAAAATCCAGGCTTTCACCAATGTAACAATCACAATGTGCAACATCTAATAAAAATTACTAGACATTTGAAGAATCAGGAAAATGTGACCATTTTCTAGAGAAAAATGAGTCAATAGAAACAGATACATAAATGACAGAGATGATGAAATTAGCAGGTAAGGAATTTAAAATGCTATTATAAATATATTCAAAAATTTAAAGGAAAACTATGAACATAATAGAACCATAAATGGAAATAATAAAAGGGAAGCAAATAAAACCATATAGTTGAAAAATGCAATATCTGAAATGAGAAATTCATTAGATGGGATTAGTAGCAGATTAAACACTGCAGAAGAAAAGATCAACAAAACTGAAAGCAAGAAAATAGAAAATATCCAAACAAAAACACAGAGAATAAAATGCTAAAAAATGAACCAACCTGTGGGACAATACTAATTGGTCAATAGTATAGATATCTGGACTCCCAGAAAGAAAGGAGATAGAAGTGGGTGCAAAATAATTCAAGAAATAATGGCATAAAAATGTCCAAATATAATAAAAATTATGAATCCATTGAGAACTCAACAAATCCAAGTAGGATAAGCACCATGGCTCATGGTAATCAAGTTGCTAAAAATCAATAAATGAAAATTCTTGAAATTTGCTAGGAAAAAAATTGATGCTATACAAAGGGAAACAAAGATAAGAATTTGTGCCAATTTTGTTTAGAAACTATGCAAGCAAAAAAAGTCAATGAAACTTTTTTGGATGTTGAAAGAAAAGAAAAAAATCAACATAGGCTTTCCCTGTAAAAAGTATACTATGAAAATAGCCTTTGAAATAAAGACATTTGAAAATAAACAAAAGCTAAAAGAATTTGTCATCAGCAGACCTGTACTACCAGAAATATTAAGGGACATTCTTTAGGCTAAAGAAAAATCATACCAGATGGAAACTTGTATTTAACACAAAGGAAAGAAGAATGCCAAGGATGATAAATATAGAGGTAAACATAAAATATTTTTTCATTTGTATAATTATTTAAAAGATAACTTACTGTGTAACGCAAAAGTAGTAGCAATGTATTGTGAAGTGTCTAACATATGAAATATATGTGACAATAGCACAGAAATTGGGAAGTGGGAAATGCAGTATACAGTTTTAAGGTTCTTACAGTACATGAGTAGTGCTATAATATTATTTTAAGGTAGACTGTGATGAGGTAAAGATGCATATTTTACATGCTAGAGCAACCATTAAGGGAGAAAACAAAAAGATATAGCTAAAAACAAATTAAAAAAAAACAAGCAAAAAAAAAAAACAGAAAAAAAAAATCCCCAACACATAAACCCACCAAGCATTATCCTACAAAAAAAAAAAAAAAAAATGTTCAGCAGGCAAATGTTTTGCTGGGCATAACTGGACACTGATTTATTTGGAATATTTGTATATAGAGTACAGTTATCTCTTCCTTCTTAAACTCATTCTATAAAAATGCATGAGTATTACCAGATGCCTACTCATTGCTGTAGCAAGCAAAGGACTAAAGAAGGGCAGTGCCTGCTGTTGATCTTGGGAAGCTCACATTGGCTTTCCCAGAAAACAATCAAAAAGTTTCACATGGTTTTGTTTAAACAAAGCCTGGTGTCCTTACAAGAAGAGACTCCGGAGAGCTTGTTCTCTCTTTCTCTGCACAAACACCAGGAAAAGGCCCTATGAGAACATAGTGAGAAGGCTGCCATCTGCAACCCAAGGGGAGAGCTCTCCCTGCTGGCACCTTAATCATGGACTTGTGGCCTGAAGAACTTTGAGAATATAAATTCCTGTTGTTTGAGCCTCCAGTCTGTGGCGTTTTGTTACAGCAGCCTGAGCTAATACATCCCTGAACAACAGAAGCTGAAGATTCTGAAACCATTAATCTTGATATAGTTTGTACCTTGCTCCCAATTGAAATTATGGAGTATTTGGAGATTTTTCCATCACTCTTAAGTTGGAACTGTGTTCCCCTCAATCCCGAGGAACCCCACAGCTCCACCAGCATGACTGGGGTTTTGTGTGCTGTTTCTCCCCAGGCTGGGCCTAAAGGAACGGTGTACAGGAACCCATCGAACCCAGAGAGCATGCAGTCCCTGGTCGCCTCGTCATCCTCTATTTCTTTCAATCACTTTTTACTTTTTCAGCTTAAGTGAGTATTGTCCCAATGCCATGATTCGGCATTTGTTGCATGGTGACAGTGCTCCATGCTGAGGAGAGTGACGTCAGCGTTTCTTGCTTGTAAACCAAATGGACTCCCCCTTTTGTTCACTATATTCAGACAGAAGCCACCTGACCAGTGTAATCTGCTCTGTTCCTAGTCCCGAGAGCCAGCCATGGGTCAGAGGCAGGCAGGTGGGGAAGTGCACCTCTGCTGATGAAGTTACGTCTCTTTTACTGAGTAGTGTCACTTAAAAATAAAACTGAACATTTTGACTTTTCTCATTTAAATTAATAATTCAAATGGGCATAGATATTTTTAGTTTTAGCAACTTTCATTCTTAAAACATTAAAATTTTAAATGTGCTAGGTTATTTGAGTCCCTTCATCCTCGTCCTCTCTAGGGAATATTTCCTGGTAATGTGAAACAAAAACTTGCAAAACGATTTCAGTTTTCAGCCTTGCATCTCTTCCTCAGGTTATTTACCTTTGCAATAGTGACTTAGTGCAAAACAAGGTTCTGTCTACTGTGTTTTTACAAAAAGGTCCTCCCTTAGTACTCTTAGAATAGCATTGACATACAGTAAGTGTTCAATAAAAATTATGGCCTGAGGAATGAATAAATTATGAAATGAATTATCATAACCCTTGGAAGCTGTTTGGAAGTGACTCAATTGTCCTTTATAAGATTTTAAAATCCACAGGTTAAAAAATATTTAAAACTTTTTCTCTTAAGGTAATTTTTCTACAATGTGAAAGAAAAATCTTTATGTTAATTGCATAACTCAAGCTCTGTAAAAGCAAAGAACAATTGAGCTTAGGTTCCTAAGTGAGCCCACCTAATGTGACAGTATGGGTGGTGGTACCAGAAACATCCCATGTTTCCTTGGTCAAATCTGACACTCGCTCATCACGTTCACTGGTGTGAATGTGTGTCCCAGTCACCACCACTTATATGCCTGCTGGCTTTTCCTTAAACCTTAGAACTTAAGAGAAAATAAATAGCAGGGGATTAAGTTTCTTCCAGAAGACTACTTTAATTCCTAATGCCTGATGAGAGCTATTCAAAATATAAACTTTCTTTTTGAACCATTGACTTGTACAATGTGAAGCTATTAGGCTCCCTATCACCCTCACGAGTTCTGTATCTCTAATTTGTTGGCCCTAAATTCCTTCACCTGCAATAGTCCATTGACATTTGCAGTGTCAGGAGTTCTTGTTAAAGAATTAAAGTGAAATTTACATCACTAGGTGTCATCAACCAGGGTTTCCCAGGTCAGGAATTTTATGCTAGACCTTAACATGAGGTAGCCTAGTGATGTCTCCGATGAACATTGTATCATGGCGACCTTCTAGCAGTCTGCGCAGGCGCTGGATTTCTTGTGAATGCACAAGCCTGAGTCCCTTCATAAGTGCCAATGACATCTTCATGTTCTAAAAGGTCTTCCATCAATATGGAAGCATTACAACATACAAGGCAAGCCCACGTGTTAAACCCATTTCTTTTGACTACCCAAAGAGTAAGGAAATACAACGAAGGAGGCTTATTCCTTTGCAGGGTCTTAGTTTTGTTTCACTGCTCACATTCTAGAAGGCCTGTCCTCAGAGGTAGCACTATGTCACAGGCTGCCCCAGATCTCAGTTGCTGCTTCCAAGCATCACCTACATTGGCAGTTGGGGTTCAGAACACTGTTAAGAAAAACACCAGTACAGGAAACGGATGGTGTAAACCCTCGGATTGGGTGTTATTTCATGCAGAAATGCAGCCGCAGTAGGCCGGGAAAAGAACCACTGGTTTTACTTTATTTCCCTTTCCCATTTCGAAAAGCAAAGTTTTGATCCATATTACATTATTTTGCAGGGAAAAAAAAAACAGAACAAAAATAAAAACCTGTACAAGCCTTCCAGGAGACAGAGAGGCAGGAAGAATGTTAAGCAAGGAAGAGCACTTTTGAGTTGAGCTGGCAAACGCCACTGTGTTTGCTGCAGGGGAGCAGATTAAAGCCGCCTAAACACTTCATTTCCCTACGGGGCCTGACTATATGAGAATAATTCAAGGTCCACTGCACTGAGCGATGGAACTCCCCTCCTCACTAGCCTACCCCTGTGGTCTTCATCAAGTTTAAATGACCTGTGCCCACCAGGACAGATATATGGAGTTGTGTGCATTTTCTAGGTATGTAAAGACTTAGATGCTGGTAGCCTTTTTATGCATGAAACTATGGATAGTTAGCGCAGGATAGAAATTATATTTTAATATTATGAGTGAGGTTTCAAGTAGACTCTCCAGGGTCCCCAGCTTTGGGGCTTCGACATACTTTTGATCTCAGAATCCAGAGCACTTCTAAAAGCCGCCTTCCAGCTACAACTCTGATGGAATGACCCACCTAATAAATGGTTTTGTCAGGGCGGCCGTGGGTTGCAGCGGGGTGTTCAGCAGGGCACCTCATTGGAACCATGCCCCATCCGGGCCTAGCGGAGGCGACACAATCCAACAGGAAAGTATCAGCTCTCGGCTTGGCCAGGATTGAAACCTTTCCTGTGATCCCTCACTCTTCGTGGAAGGTCTCAATCCTTTGAATGACCATATCTGGGAATCTCTGGAAGCCTGAAGAATCTGCGACCTGAGAGTATAACCGTCTTTTTTTTTTTGCCCCTATCATGTTTTCCCCCTTTCGTGTTCTTCTCCGAAGAGGTCCTCGAGGAAGGACATAAGCAGCCACAGGCCTGTGTCCCGGCTGGAAAGGGTGTTTAAAACCCATTTGGAGTTTGGGTGAAGGTGAAAGTTGTCAGGGTGTGAAAAACGGCATCAGTGTTGGCTGACCTGAAATAGGGCTGTAAAGTTCTATTCCTCACAAAGGCAAGATATATTATTGCTGTAACGCCATTATTCCGCTCCATCACTTTTAAACCTTGTTCCCATTATCTGCAAGTTAAATATAACCCTATGTAAAAACAGGAAGGACAGCACTAAGTTGTCCAGCTTAACAGCACACACTTAAAACATAATAGAGCACTTGTTACTGTATTTTATGGAACGGAAACTCCAAATGTAAAGATGTATTAAGGAAATATCTCAAAGTTATTAGGGAAGGATATTTACAATTACAGATTGCTTTATATTATGCTTTTATGAACATCTCAGGAAATGAAATAGCCCTCAGCTGTAGAGAGTGAAGAGGGAGGTAATTTTCCTTAATACGGGTGATAAAATTAATCTGATTGAAATCGCTAGCGATTATTTCGCAGAATACTGAGTGGCAGTACAATCACTTACACTCTTTTATATTTTTTTAGTCAAAGCTCGTGTAGATGAAAGCTAATTACAAAGTAGTGATGTGAAGCGCTAAGGAAATAGTTTGTATAGCATAGAACAGGCACGGCTAATTGGGGTTTGTGATTACACAGATTGTTGTTAAGGAGAATTAACTACCAGCAGTCTCTCCTGCAAAGCTTCTCATCAAGGCAAAGTAAAAATAGACACTGGATCTGTTATTTATCTAATTATGCCTTGAATATTTTCACAAGCATGTTACACACTCTCAAATGGTTTGTTCAAAAACTTTTGGTTCCACGCTGCTTGTGATCAAAGTGTCAATATGAATTTTTCAACGCCGGGCTCTCTCCAGATCACTTTCCCTGAGTCCCTGCTCACAGGTGGTGGGCACTGAAGACTCGGAGCTGGAGGGCTGTTTGGGGACTACTAAGTGAGCTGGTAAAGGGGACATTGTGATAGGGCATGGTCCTGGTTAATAGAGCTTCATGGAGACCTATAAACCACTGGTACAGGGTGTTTATGTCAGAGTTAACTTTACAGCAGGCAACAGAGGAAGCTCAGAAGAGCTTTAAGGCTTTCAGTTAGTATAAAATGAATTCACCAGAAAGGTGCTGCGTCCCTTTGACCTATGGCCATAGTTTATTGCTTTCTTGCCGTCGTCATGCTCCGAATCCTGATTTGCTGCCAAAAGTCCTCGTTTATAAGATATGTTGAAGCTTATAGTACAGAGCCCATAGAACAACCAATTCATTCTCATGACCACCAATTTCATCAGTATTTCTTTGATTGGGGGTTAGGACGCTGGGCTATGTTGGCAAGTACTCAGGCAGGACCCCTGACACGCTGTGAGTCCCAATATCCCCTTTTTGGTTACCAGTATGTTTTTTTCACTGCCCTTCCATTTCAGTTCCCTATTACTCATGACCTATTTTATTTAAGGTTTCTTGAGGGCGTCCTATGTGGGCAGGCCCCAAGCTCCCCTCCATGCGGGAAAACAACCTCCTCACTCACCTATTTCTAAGACTGCAGGATCTGATCGTGCTTGGCCGCGCTGGTGGTGGTGTTTGGAGGATGATGTGGGCTAGTGAAAAATGTGTAAGGAGCTGGAAGAAGCCTTGAAGGCAAAACTGTACGAATCTTAAGACAGTTGGGATGGCATTGCCTTAAGAACACCACTCTAGAAGGCATTTCCTAGACTAATTTTGCAGCATATGAAATGCAAATTTATTGACAAGGTGGTATTTTCTGAAGACAAGGTAACTTCTGGAAGCCTCATTTGAATGGTGACAAACAGCATCTCTCAGGATATTATCAGGCATGAGTGTAAGTGCTGGGTGTGAGAGTATTAGCTGTCTGACTTGAGACATACTCCTCAGCTGCATAAACCAAACGTAATAGCTTCACAAATTGCTTTAATAGACCTAAGATCAACCAGTAGCATACATTAGTGAAACAACTTACAGATTTCAACTCTTACTTATTTGCTTACAGTTTTTTCTTACTCATCTGTCTGCTTTTTGTTGAATCTTCATTATTAAAATGATCAAGTTGCTGCAGGAAATTATGCAGTAAGTTTAATTTTGAATGTGGCGAACAGTAAAGAAATAGAAAAGCAGGAGAAAATACACATTCTCCCCCTCATTTGCTCTAGTTAGCATCTGAGAAAGTTCTTCTTGTGTGGATAAATATAGCCAGTTCCTAAAATTGAATTTCCTGCATTATTATTATTAACAGTTTGCTACGACCAATATGGTATGCAGCAGTCTGTGGATGATATCTGTAATTTCACTGCCTTCCTATGTGAAAAGAAGATAAAAATTATATTATATGGGTGTATGCAAATTACAGAGGGCCTGGCCTTGTGCTCCAGTAATTCTTATATGTGCCTCTACGTTGTCCACTTCGAATGACAGGTACTGAAATTTAAATGGTTTCCAATAAAAATCCTGTAACCTGAAACGAATCCCCACTGAATAATTAGAATATCTCATCCATAAAAGGTAATCATGTGTCTTCCATTTTTGAAGAAGCCTCTATCCCCGATCAGCATCGATGGAGCTCTGGTCAGATTAGATCTTTAATTCTTATGAAAAAGACATAATACTCATCCTTTATGAAGAAGCCTTCTGTTGGGGCTGACAGCCTTAAGCTGTCACAGTTTTCAAGGGTCAGAACTATATTCTGGGCTTATTATAAGAGAGAAGAAATAAAAGGGGGTGAGGTGGGCTCTGTATTATTTTAGACACACAAGAAAGAAGTATCATCTTTCCCTAGATGCAAATAGGCAGCTGCAACATCTAATACACTAAGATGGATGTGCTGTAGTTTGTAATGTCTGGTGCCATTGTCAGGCACCATGGGTCCCAAACTTACCATTGTAACTGCCTTTCCTAACACATAAACCCAAATGGTAATTTCAGGGGAAGAAATGCTAAGATCATTCTACCTGTTACAAATGCACCACCTCCTGCAGCATGGAACAGGCAAGATGCAAGGACTTGAGGATGAAAAACCTGGATCCAGGCTGGCCTCCTAGCTAATGGGAACTTCTTGGACAGAGTATTATTGTCTATGGCCCCTATTTTCCCACCTGCAAAAGGCTGATGGCAGGAGACTTTTATACGGATCAACTGAGTTCACGTCTGCATGATGAACACAGATCTTCTTTGTTGCAGTCAGCTCAAGCATGGGGGATGTCTTAGACCAGAGGATGGGTCACCCTCAAAGCTTCACTACTCTTTAGATGCAAGCAAGGCAGGTCAAATATACAAGATGAATTTCATTTAAAAGAAAAACCTTTGTCAAAAAGGATGGAGAAACAGACATCTTTAACAGAGAGAGAGGAAGTACTGAAAATGTAAGTTAGCAAAGCTTGCGAACTGTGAATCTTCTAAATTGTCAGCATAACAATGAGTAACAGTAGTTTGGTTCCAATTTTCTCTAATATATTTATAATATAAAGAGCCCCCTGTCCCTTGTCAAAAAATCTACAAATCATCCCTAAAACACAAATAATAGTCACATTAAGAGGAGCAAATTATAACACTGAAATATGTCCTTGGGCTAGAAACAAGGAAACAATGTAAAAGTGGAAGTGCACACTACAAAAAATATGGCCTAATGATACATATTAAAATAATTACACATAGTGAGCAATTCTCCTCAGATGATTTACTGAACTTGGTCCTATGACTGCCTATTTTTCCAGCTCTCTAGATATTTCTATTTCAGAGGATTTTGACATTGATGTCATTTTTTTCTCCCCATAAAGTGATAAAAAATAGAAAAGTCAGAATTTGACCATAGAATCACATAAAATAAAAACTTAGTTCATAGATCCAAAATCCACACAAATTTTTGTAAATGTGAAATAAAAACAAATATTTAATATCCGAAGTAAATGTTATTTACTGAATCTCTGGCCAAATCTTATAAAATTTATTGTAATCCAGAAATGTTTAGGTTGAGTGATGCCAGGTTCACTGTGATAATTATTTAAAGGAGATGTCTAAGTATATAACTCTATAAATACTAATATAATGTGTTAAGGATAATAATTTATAAGTTTTAATATTTTTAAATTTTATAAATATTTCAATTTAACATCCCCTACTCTACTACTTAGTAATTGTAATATTTAGAATTTAAGACTAAGAGCTAATAAGTTATAAATAGATGATTACATTTCCATGTATGTAAACGTAAACTATTATTCAAACCAGGGGACTTCACCAAACTTTATTTTATAGGATCACATATTTCTTAACCATATCTATACATAACCATCTTCTACTATCATTGGATTAAATTATATAGTAAATATTTTTAATTGATGGCTTTCTTGCTCTGATTATATCAAAAGACCTATAAAAATTACATCTCAAATGTAAACATGTTGAATTTAAAGTTCTCCATTATATCTTAGATTTTTAAAATGTAGGGCAGAAAGCTTATATTCATTAAATGTATTTATATTCACCAACCTATTTAGAAATAATATGTACATGCATCATATGTAAACTATGCTATTGACTATAGTGTAGAATGTAGATAATATTTGAATTAAAGTTTGAGCTTAAATAATAGTACAGAAAGTACCTTAAAGTATCTTAAAGACCTTTGTGGGTAACATGACTGAGAATCATGATAAAATATTCTATCTATATATTTTACATGGAGGTTAGCAAAATGTGTGTTACATAATCTGACATTTTGAAGGTTGTATACACATGATTAGGTTATAGATGTTTTAATAATGAAAATCACATGCTAGTAGGTAATGTACAGTTTAGTTTATAATTCTTAGTAAGAAGTTACTTTAAATTTTTTGACTTCAAAATTGGGAGAGAGAGTCAAGATGGCTGAATAGATCCAGCTAGTACGTGCCTCCTACATGGAGAGAAACCAAAATAGCAAGTAGATAATCACACTTCAAATAGTTCCTCTAAGAGGAAACACTGAGATTCAACAGAGAAGTGATGGGAAACACTAAAGCAAGGACAGAGAGTAAAGCAAGGCTGAATGCCTGGCTACAATCAGCTGGGAGCCAGGAGAAGCCCCTGGACTTAAGAAAAGGTTAAGAGAGAAACCCCCTTCCACCATGGGCACTTACAATCTTAGCTATGAGAGAACCCTTTGAGCCACACAGGTCTCAAGCTTAAATAAGGAGCTGTCTAGAGATTGCAGAGAGACAGTGCTTCAGAACTAAAGGAAACTAACATGGAGTTCCACAGACAACCAAGCCCTGAGCAGACTCAGCCTGGCACCATTCTGAGAGCCTAGCTGCTGGGATTCTGTGTCCTCCCCTGTGGCTGACCTGCTGTGGTTTTTGTCGCTGCTACCACAGGCCAAGAAGGGAAAGAGGAGACCTGGCACTCCCATGCCCCTACGTCAAATCCCAGCCCTGTTGCTGTAGGATGTGGTAAGACCAAGATGCAATCCCATTTAGAATAGCTACCTAAAAGAACAACAACAAACAAAACAAAACAAAACTTAGGAGGAATAAATTTAACCAAGGAGGTAAAAGATCTCTACAAGGTGAACCACAAAACACTGTTGAATTAAAATTGAAGATGACACAAACAAATGAAAAAACATCCCATGCTCATGGATCAGAAGAGTAAATATTGTTAAGATGACCATATCACCCAAGAAATCCATATATTCAATGCATCTCTATCAAAATACCAATGCTATTCTTTACAGAATTAGGAAAAACAATCCTAAAATTCACACAGAACCCAAAAGAGCCCAAATAGCCAAAGCAATCCTCAACAAAAAGAGTAAAGCCAGACATCACACTACTTGACTTCAAAATATATTACAAGGCTATAATAACCAAAACAGCATGGTATTGCTATGAAATATACACATAGACCAATGGAATGGAATATAGGACACAGAAATAAAGCCAAATATTTAGAACCAACTGATCTTTGACAAAGCCAACAAGAATTTACATTGAGGAAAGAATACCCTTTTCAATAAATGATACTGGGAAATTGGATTGCCACACACAGGACAATGAAACTGGACCCCTATTTCTCATCATATACAAAAATCAACTGAAAATGTATTAAAGACTTAAATGTAAGACATGAAACTATAAAAAATACTAGAAGAAAACTCTCCTGGATGTTGATTTATGCAAGGAATTTATGTCTAAGACCTCAAAAGCACAGGCAACAAAAACAAAAATAGATAAATGGGATTCAATTAAACTAAAAAGCTTCAGCATAGCAAAAGAAATAGTCAACATAGTGAAGAAACAACCTCTAGAAAGAAGAAAATATTTTCAAACTATTCATCTGACAAATGGACTAATGTCCGGAATATACAATGGACTCAACTCATTTGGAAAAAAGCAAATAATCGTATTAAAAAGTGAGCAAAGAACATGAAAGGACATTTCTCAAAAGAAGACATACAAATGGCCAACAGAAATATGAAAATATGCTCAACATCACTAATCATCAGGGAATTGAAAATTAAAACCACAATGAGTTATCATCTTACCCCAGCCAGAATGATTTTTTATTTAAAAAAAATGACAAATGTTGGCAAGGATTCAGAGAAAAGAAAACTCTTACACACTATTGGTAGTAATGTAACTAGTACAGTATGGAACTATGGAAAACAATATGGATTTTTATCAAGAAACTAAAAATAGAATCACCAGCTACCTAAAGGAAAAAAAAAATCAATATATCAAAGTGATACCTACATGCACATGTTTATTACAGCACTACATGCAATAGCTATGAGATGAAATCAACCTAAGTGTCCATTAATGAGTGAATGGATAAAGAAAATACTGTATATATAAACAATAGAACACTATTCCACCATAAAAAGAATGAAATCATATCATTTGCAGCAATATGGATGGAACTGGAGGTCATAATTTTAAGTGAAATAAGCCAGTCACAAAAACACAAATATTGCCTGTCCTACTTATACGGGGGAGTTAACAAATTTGAACACATGGAGGTAGAGAGTGGAACAATAGATAACAGAGCAGTGAAAGGTGAGTGGGGAGGGGGCAGAGGCTGAAGAGAAGTGAGTTAGAGGGTACAAACATACAGTAAGATAGAAGGAATAAATTCAATGTTTGGTAGCAGAATAGGATGAGCATATTTAACAAAATTGTATTATACTTAGATGATAGACACCCTGAACACCCTGACTTGATCACTATACATTATATACATGTAAAAAATTTTCTCATGTACTCCATAAATTTGCACAGATAAAAAAATTCTCGATTGTACTTAATATTTGAAAAATATATTATCCATAATCACCAGCATGTGACAACATTCTCATTGAAAGACATTTGACACTGAGACAAATGTGTTGGGTTAGAGTTGTTTTAACTGAGCCCATTAAAATCTTTTCTGTTTTAAAAATCAGTTACATTGAGAAATTCCAACTTTCAATTTACCACATCTTATAAAGTATCTTTAAAAGTACCCCAATTTGTAAATTGTAATGACATGACCCTGATAATAGCAATAACATTTTGGCTTTTGTTCAATTTTTTAAATGGAGTGATTGTGGCAAGGCAAGGGCTTCAAATCACATGTTTAGAAAATTTTAAGATATTTAAATGGAGAACAATCTAAATGTTACTTTCATGTTGTAACCCCTTCCCGCAAGCCCCAAGTTAAAAGCAAGTAAAAACGCTTACTCTTCAGGCCTGAGTTAGCAGTGGCCCATATTCCACATGTGAGTCTAGACCTCAGCTTGTGATTAAACCTTCACAGACGCTGAGTCAATAAGTCCTCCAGAGGGGTCGAGTATTATGTGTGCTAATCCCAAGTGAGTGGATGCAAAAGGACCTCAAAGGTTTAAATATTTGAAGGAAAAAATGAAGTTTCCCCACTTGAGTCTAGGTGATTATTTAATGACCATATACTGCAAAGTCTGTGCAGGCACTGTGGCAGGTTGTGAAAGAAATCTAAGTATGAGACATTAAATGTGACCCCTGGGCAAACAGGAGCTGCCCTTGATGGATTCTAGTCTGGTAGGGAAGAGAAATGTGCAAACAAGGACATCACCCAGAGGCACAGTCCACACTGTGACACCACTGTAGAGGCACGAATAAGCACCGTGAAAACAGAGGGATGGAAATTCATTTACTGGAAATCCTCCTAAAGGAGAAAAAATTTATTCTCCAGCTTGAAAAATGAGCTGGTGTTGGCCAAGAGCATTAGGAGAGAAGTGGCATTTCAGGCAGAGGGCACAACCCGGGCAAAAGTGGTGAAGTGTGAGAAAGGACACAATGATTGCTTGGGGAATCGTACATAATGATATTGCAAACCGCATGTGCATGGTGATGGGAGATGACCCTAGGAAGGAGGTTATGTCTCATCATAAAAGTTCTTGAAGGTCAAGCTAAAAAGTAGGGTTTTCCTAAGAACAACAACCATCAGAGATTTCTCTAAAGCACTGGGCATGATTGGATATTTTGGCTGCCCTTATTTTTGATAGTTTATGTATTTATCCAGGCAGGTAGTCAGCTATGTATTTAACAGTAAATACTTAGCACCTACTACCAGCCAGGCAGTGATCTATAGGTGCAGTGATTATAAAAATAAATTTTAGTTGAATTATTGAACTCTTAGCAGACTTTGAATTACTCCAGGTTCCTGAGTACGAAGACATCAGATACAATTCTTGACCTCAAGGAACTGCTGCAATAACCCCCAGGGTTCTTCCAGTCTGATTTCTAATAAGAAATACCTATCTTGTGTTGTTAAAAATAATTTTTCAGAGTTATAAAGTAATGTATGTTAACTGTGGAAAATCTGAAAACTCAGAAAATCCCAAAGAGAATATATATAGTGGTTAACACTAGATACATAAATCTAATGCCGTAATAGATACATCTAATAAGTGTAATGTCTTAACTGAAGTTTATTTCTTGTTCAGTTCAATGTGAGCGTTTGGCCAAGTGCCCTCGATGTGGAAATTTAGGGACCCTGTCTCCTGTGTGGTGGTGCTGCCGTCCCCAGGGCCAGAGAGTCATTCCCTTCTCGCTGGCATACTGGAAACAAAGAGTAGAGAAGGGTGGCAGAGGCAAAGCTGTGTTCACCAGATCCGATATCTTATTCCTTATTCCTGGAAACCTTCTCTGCTCCTTACCATTATGTGGTGTCATTTTGATCAGTCTTGGCCACTGAGATGTAAGAAGAATAATGTTGGTCACTTCCAGGCAGAGATAGTGAACAATCCATGATTCAATTCCCCAGGCTCTCTTTTGCATGGTGAACATGAACACCTGTAGTTGAGAAAGCACAGCCATGTGATTGAAGCAGACTGGATCCCTGATTCACCAGATGGAGAATGGCTGTCCTGGAGAAATGTCTAAATGCACAGGGGACATTGCATTAGTAAGAAGTAAATTTTTATTGTTTTAAAAAAAATTGGGGGGGTGGATTTTTGAGTTGTTTGTTGTCACAGCATAGCCTAACCTCTCCGGACTCATGCAGGATGACATGCCTTAATCACTTTGCCAAACAGTGGCAAACATCATGCCCACACATGTTCTATGGCTAAGAACTAGTTCTATGGTCCTTCTAGAGGTTGTTTTGGTCAGGGAAGCCTCCTCCCAGCAACTTCTCTCCACTGTGGTATAAGACATGGTGGTCCTCCTATCCCAGCAGCTGAAGGCTCACAGCTGGTTTTCTCATTGGGCATTGCCTGTGGCAAATGACTCGTTCGTTCACAGACCCAGCCCCCTTGCCTCAGTTTGGGAAAATTCTGAAGGACCATCTTAGCTCCAGAGATCTCAGTAGGATCAACTGAAAACTCATTTGCAACTGCATGGTGAGTTGACTTCTCCCTCTACTGAATCCTGCCTCTCACTTCTTTATAGGTGTATGTCACATTTCTGCATCCAACTCTCTCCCTCTCTCTGTTTCTAGGCAGCCTGATAGATATAGATATAGATATAGATATAGATATAGATATAGATATAGATATGGATATGGATACAGATATATCTAATAATATATCTATATAAAATATAGATATAGAGAGTTGATCCTTGAACAACATGAGTGTTAGGGTCACTGACCTTTTGACTTCCCAAAATCTTAACTACTAATAGTCTACCATTGATCAGAAGCCTTACCAATAACATTAATAGTCAGTTAATACATAAGTAGACTAGAATCAACATGCATTTTATGTATTCGTGACAAAGCTTACTTTAAATTCTTCCCCTATATTTCTAGTCTATACAGTGCATCTGTGAGTTTTTTCAAATTGTTGTCAATTTCCAAAAATTTTTCCAGTGTATCTGTTGAAAAAAGTCTGCATATAAGCGAACCTGTGCAGTTAAAGCCATGTTGTTCAAGGGTCAACTCTGTGTGTGTATATAAATATATGTGTTTATGTATATAGATGCATTTTTATTTACACATAAATATTTATTAGAAAAATTTATTTCTTTTACTTGTTTATTTATAAAGAAAAATTTTATTGAGAAGTCTCTATTGCCTTCTGGTGAGGGTGGGTCCTCATCATTGCAGGGCTTATGGCTTGCTGGGCGTGCTACAGGTTTGAGTAGGCAAATTGGAGACAAAAACGGGAGCATAGCTGAATTGCTCTGTGCATATAAAGGGAAGAAGGAGAAGAGGGGTCCATTTGAAAATTTGGGAGGCAGCCTCAGGAGCTAGAACAGGGTCCTGGGTAAATGTAGGAGAGAAAAAGGGATTTCAGTGGCAGCGTGGTGAGGCTGGTCTGGGGAGAAGAGAAGTGCTTCCTGGGGCTTCTGAGTCTTTTTCTGTATAATTCATGTGACATAAAATACCTCAACTACCTCCCCAAAAGAAGGCTGGTAGACTGTGTATTAGATATTCTTTGGAGGCAACTTGGAGAAAATAGTAGGAGACGCCAGTCTTTTGTGCTAACACACATCCAGATAAAAAGCAAACAATTGCACGGAACATTGTCCAAGCACTGATTTAGCGTAACCAACCAGATCTAGTCCATTTAAAATAAAATACTTTAAACAACGCTGCAAAAAAACATTCTAGAGAATAAAACATTCAGCATATATATGAATAATTTTTTAGGGAAAAAAATCCTAGAAGAGGAATTGATGGTGAAATATTATGAAGATTTTTAAGGCTTACGATGCTTTTGTGTAATTAAGCTCCTAAAAGTTTATGCCAATTTACTACTGAAGTGATTTCTCACTTGAAAACTAATATTGCAAATATGTTACCTTTTTCTCCTCTGTCATACCTTTTTAATGACACACACACACATACATATTTTGGCGCACAAACACTTCAAATTTTATGAAGTAGCACAACAATCATTTACATTGTAAATTTGACTTTGCCATCTACTTGAAAAAGCATTCTCATTCTAATGCATTAAATTTTGGACTACATTGAACTCATTTTATATTTCATGAACTCATTTATTGTTTTCTTATATAGGTCTTGCACTATTAATACTTGGTCCTCAATATTTTTTGCATTACTTTTGTAAGTGCGAACATTTTCATGAGATAATATTATCTACTTAGTCAATTGTCATAACATCATTTGTCAAGTTTTCTACTTTTCCTCTATTCATTTGAGATGCTATCATGATGATATACTAAATGTTTACATATACTAAGGTTTATCTCAAGGCTATATTGGTTTATGTCCCTGTGTATTATATTCACAATTATAATTTTATATTATAAAATTTGAATTATAGTGATAAATTATATTATAGTATTAAAGTTATAATTGTAAATATTTACAAATTATAATATGATTAAAATTATCTGGAGAAAATTTACAGCTTGACAAAACTGCACTTTTCCATCAAGAAAAATGATGTATCAACTCTTTATTAAAGTCTTGTATCATTCACCACTAAAATATTAGAGTTTTCTTAATACAGGTCTTACATATTTTGAAACATGGTCCTGGTTTTTTTGATATTACCTTCGTGAATGGAAACCTTTTCAATCATGCTCTCTAATTAGTTATTTATGGTACATAAACAAGCTTGTGTGTAGCTTGTGTGTTGTGTGTGTGCATGTGTGCATTTTAGAGTTGGCCACCTTATCAGTAAATAATCGTGATTTTGTCTCATTTTAATTATTTATACCTCATTTTTTGCTATGGCTTTATTAAACTGGCTAGAACAATCAGAAAATATTTCCTGATGGTATTAAATGTATGCTGGTGATAAATATATATATGTATATATATATATATATTTGTATTTCTGACTACCATCCCAAATCTTTCTAGCTTTTTGCTATTAGATACAATGTTAAGGAAATGTTCTCCTGTTAGTATCTCAGGAAGATTATTATTATTTCAAAAATCGAGAATGGATAACGAATTCTTATTAACTATTGACATTCATGAGACTTGAAGGAAAGCCTTGCCATTGTGTCCCCTGTTTCGTGTGTGTGAGCGTTTCTCGGGGAGCAGGACTACAGTTGTCATTCTCAATAAGATCTCTCAGTCCCACAAGGTCACACTGCTTGCACCGGGCAGTTTTTCTACTGCTAATGCAATACTTCACACATTGTGATTTTCTAATGTGCAAGTCTCTTGCATTCCTGAGCAAGGCTGGTCACTGTATTGTCCTTGCAGTAGATTGGTGAATTTGATTTGCTAGCATTTTATTTGGGATATCTGGATCTTTATGATGAGTGAGATTTACCTGCATTTTTATTTTGGATCATAAGCTTTGTCAGATACTGGTATCAACATTTCTCTGAAAAATAGCCATTGCTTTTTAGTGTCAAATATATTTGAAAAAAACATAACATTCTTATTTATTTTGGAGTTTTAAAAGTACTGAACTATATAAGCTGTCTGGGCTGGGCATTATTTGTGGACATAAACCTTTAACTCTTTTAAGTTTTATGGTAGTCACTATTTATTTCTTAGATACTTTACTTTTAAGGTATATTTTAAAATTTATTAGTATCACGTTGTCTGTGATATGTCCTGATATTTGGAAAAAAGTCATCAGAATCTACAATTATATTTCTATTTTCATTACTGTTAATGAATATATGCACTTTCACTTTTCTTCTTATTTTTGCCACATTATAATTTCATTAAGTTCATTATCATTTTCAAATAATCAGTCCTTGGATTTACTTATCTATTCAACTATTTTCTAATTTACAAATTTACTCTTTTACATTCCTTAATTCTTTAATCATGCTTTCCAGGAGTTTTTGTTATAATTTCTATTAATTCCGTAACTAACAGTTTACTGCTTTTAATTTTACTAGTTATTTTCCAAAAGTATGTATGGCTTGGATTTTTCTTCTCAATACTGTGTTGGCCTTATGTCAAAAGTTTTGATATGTTAGTAATATTTTTGGTATTGTTATTTTTACCCTTAAAATGATATTTTGGGCAGGGAGTATAATTACAACTGTAATCCCAGCACCCTGGGAGACTGAGGCAGGAGGATTGCTTGAGGCCAGGAGATTGAGACAAGCCTAAGCAAAATATTGAGCCTCCATCTCTATAAAAAATTTAAAAAAGGAAAATTAGCTGGACATTGTGGCACATGCCTGTGGTCCTAGCTACTCAGGAGGCTGAGTCAGGAGGATTGCTTGAGCCCAGCAAGTTTGAAGTTACAATGAGCTATAATTATGATACTGCACTCTAGCCTGGGTGACAGAGTGAAACCATGTTTCAAAAATAAATAAAAAATTTAAAAATTATATTTTAAGTTATATCAAAGGATATGGCATACTCTTTGTTGGAATTTTTTAAAATAAAAGTGGATAAAAAAAAGAATAAGAAAATCACCTGTGCAGTTGTATTATTGTTGTGATTTTACACACATTTAATAATTCCAGTTTACATTTCTTCTCTGCTCTGCTTTTGTATTTCTATTTAAAGTTTATTTCTTTGATTTATTAGTTTTATTATAATGATATAAGAGAATACGACCATATGCTTCATTCTGTTGGAAATTTATTGAATTTTGTTTTGTGGTCTATAAATGATTAAATTTTCTAAATGTTCAAGGATGCCATAAAAGAAAGGGATTTCTGTCTGTGGAGTACAAAATTTAATATATATAATTAACTCAATGTTATTAATTATACCTCCCAGATTATTTTTCATTTACTAAATCACTGACTGTGTATTAATGTCATCTGATACATTTGTCCATTTTCAATTAATATTATATAAATAGTAGTTTATGATTAATGTGTCTTAATAGAAATGTAAGTGATGCCTACATGCTTATGGGAATTATTTCCTTTGATAACCCTAACCATAAAAAAATAATAATAATAATAAATTTTTTATTTTGAATTCAGTTTTCTTTGATACTAATACTGCAATTCTTGATTTTCTTTTATTACATTGTTAGAGCTATCTTTTCTGATCCTTTTGCTTACCCTCAGTTTTTATGTTTTTTTTATATTTCTTTTTATTTGGTACATGTTTACCTAAAGAATATATTGTTGGAATTTTGGTTTTGTGTAATAAATTTTTTTATTCTTAATAGACAAGTTAATTTATTTATATTCTTAGTATAATGTTCTATTTTACTTGAGTCATCTTGTACTCTCTGTTTTGTGTAGGTGTGTTTATGTGCATGCTTGTTATATAGCCTTTCGTTTCTTTTGCAATAGGCATATTGGTTTTATTGTTTTTATCTCCTCCACTATTCTGAAAGCATACCTTTTGTCATAGAGTCTACTGAGTTTTCTGTTTTTAATTTTTAAAAATATTCTTCAAGATATAAAGCTGGAGTTACATTACCTGGCTTCGAATTTCAGTTCTGACACTTGCTAGCTGTGTGATCTCTGCCAGTTTCCTTCCTCTTTCTGTGCCTCAGTTTCCTTAGGTATAAACTAGGAATAATAGAAGGAGATGATTAAATGAATGAATACACATAGAAGTGCTTAGAGGAATTGCTGGCACATGGTAGAGATCAATAAATGCATATTTTCCTCATTAATAATATTATCCTTATCGTTTTATTGTTCTAATTTTCAGAGTAAATGCAAAATGATATATTCTCTGTTCAAGAATATTGCCTGAAGAAATACTTTTAATTAATTTTGCCTGCAGTAAGGTGATCCACTGTAAATCTGCCTAACCAGAATTCTTTCATCTTTCGATTATGATGCCTATCTATTTGCTTCCATCTTTTCTTCAAGAATAGAAATGATCTCTGTACTAATCAGACTTTCTTTCTTAAAACTTTCCTTGTGCTCAAATTTGTCCCCTCTGTCACTGATTTGATACTTCCCTTATCAGTTCTCTTCTTCATTGCATTCAGTCTGCTTTTTGTTTTGGTTTGTGTTTTGGTTTCCTTATTAGTCTTTTTTTTTAAATACAGTCTCTTTCTCTTTTTTTTCCCCCTTTTATGCTATGGAATCTTGCTGCTTATTCATTTTAATCTGCCCTCTCCTGCCTGTCTGGCGATTAACAGAGGCCTTTTTTCTTGCAGTGTCTTGAGGATTTGTCTTGAAATTTTTTTCTAGTTGCTGCCGTGTGCCATTTTCAGTGAATCTCCTTACACTCATGCTACTCTCCCTTGTTTTCTCTTATTTTTTCTTTTCTTTTCTTTTCTTTTTTGTTCCATCTCACTGACATTATTCCTCCATTTTCTTATTTAATCATGCTGAAAGATGGGGCAATGCACCCAGACATGTTTGTATACAACGTGGAGTTTTCTTCTTTCCTCTTGCCCGGGCTCTGTGATGGTAAGCTCTCCTTCTCAGGCGTGTGTGGGTGGAAGGCTGGTTGATAAACGACACTCCTACTTCAACTTCCACTTCCAGCTGGTGTTCCTGTTCCTCTGACAGCCTTGTACCACACTCAGGGAGCCTCCTCCTACATGTTGTCTGGTTTCTTAAGAAATCTGTGTCGTCAGAGACCAAAACAGCAATTCTGGGGATTCTATGCTTTCTGCCTTGTCTACTGTGCTCAACTTCCAGGAACTATATGTTCTAAGCAAAAACGTGAGGTCACATGACTGCCCAGCTAATCAGGCCTCTTTGCATTGCAGTTATTTCCTGGGAATCACTATCTCGGAATGGATCTAGACAAATGGTTGGGGGCAAGCAAGAAATCAGTATTTTCTCCTCCTAGAAAAGACCAGGAGGCAAAGCCTGCCTGTTAGGGTTCTCTTAACCTTGGTAAGTGGTGCCAGCATAAATTATTGGTCTTCAACAGCAAATGAACCCCCATGGCTGTAGGGAGAGATGGATGCAGGAAGAGCAGGAGAAAGTGGTGCCCTGGAGGCAAAGGGAGGCTCTTCCCATGGTACCAAAAAGTCATTCAAGATTGGAAGTTGTATCAGACTCCTCACCCTACACACCCAATATTCAAATCTTATTGATTCTAACTCATTTGTCTTTCTCCATTTTTGTTTCTTTTGCTGGATTATTTTACTAGATTACTAACTAACTGGACTTACTCTTTGATGTTGGCCTTGTCCCTACCCTCCTTCCACCGTATGCTAAAGAAATCATTGCAAATTGCACAGTGGATAATGTAAAGCATTCATGCATTCTACAATAACCCTCCCCTATATCAAACAGCCTAGGATGATATGCAAGGTCTACCATGTGGTTCCAGCCTAATTTTCTATTCTTATCTCTCTTGAATCTCATACATTCACTCAGCCATTGGAAGTAGATGACTTACCAGAAAACATCCTGAAAAATAAATGAAAAAGAAATATGTAGCAGGAAATTTTTAAAATTTTACATATGGGCAATTTTCATGAATCATAGGGCAGTTTTTCTTTTTTAGAATTTTAAACATTTTTAAGTTTTCTCTGTCAGATTTTTTTATCAGTTTTTTTGAGTGTTTTCTATGCATGTATTTAGGGTCAATTTGTAATGTTTCTGTTGAATTTTACTTTTTTCAGGTTTTCACAAATATTGCTTTAGTCCATAGTCAAACAATTATACCAATTCTGATATTTTTTCAATGATTTAATTATATTTTTAAATGTTGCTAATGACATGAAATATCTACAAACAAATAAGACTAAATTAAATATTTCAAACTCTACTTCACATATTGATAACTACTATGCATTCTAGGTTTTTGTTTTTACAGCTTTAATTAGTTTGCCTTTCCTTTTTGATTCTTTCATAACAAATAATGCCTAATTTTTCCCTTTGGTCATATTTTCACCTTAAAAATATTTCTGTAGCATTGATATGATACTCTATGTGAAAAAATATTACATTTACAACCCAGATAAAAGAATACCTGATATTTTCTGTTTCCCATTATTCGAAAAACATTTTGAAATTTCAAAATGTATTGTAAAGTTAAATAAAGAAAAAAATTTTTAGGGAGATTTCATATTGTTATTATTCCAAAATTTTATTTTTCTCCATAAATGTACAATTGAGTGATGCTCCTTACATTTGGTTAAAAATGTTTTTTATAAATGCAAAACAGTTATAACTGAGTGGAATGTGAAATTAAAATATATATATGTATGGAAAAATAACTTTGGAAATTTACTCCTTCCATTACCCCACCCCACCCCAAATTAGTAAAAACGTGTGTAGGCGCTTTTGGTAAC
The DNA here is from genome assembly GCA_963574885.1 of Lepilemur ruficaudatus. NCBI lineage: Eukaryota > Metazoa > Chordata > Mammalia > Primates > Lepilemuridae > Lepilemur > Lepilemur ruficaudatus. The sequence continues at coordinate 50,003 of CAUYRT010033227.1, forward strand.
ATGAGTTGCCAACATGTGAGATTGCAAAAGGTAAAAGAAAACAAACCAAACTGCCTAAACATACAATTCTAAAAAAATGCATGGATAATTAAAGGTACCCATATGTTTTCAAAATGTTGTTTGTCACACTAAATAATTAAGAAGTGAAATAATAGTGTATAAAAATATTTAATTTGGATCTATATATGTTCAATAAATTTTCCATCAAATAATTTGAACTTTTCACTATACCCCAACCGTATACACCCAACCATATACACCCCTATTCCCCATCTTCCCTGCCACTGCCTCCAATATCCAACTTTGACCTCTAGAAACAACCACTCAAAACACCTTTCAGAACCACCTACGTGACTTGACATACAAAAATGTACACAAACGTGCACTTTTTGATATATACGGGATAATACTGTGTGTATTATTATCAATGCAATGTGTTTTCAACTTCATTCTATTTCAGATAATATTCATATTCTTTTTATTCTCTCCATAGTATTACACAGAGTAAAAGTACCAAACTTTATGTTTCCCTAATATTTTAGTCTGTTTGTGGTACTATAATGAAATATCTGAGCCTGGATAATTTATAAAGAATAAAAATTTCTCACAGTATTGGAGGCTGGGAAGTCTAGAACCAAGGCTCTGACAGGTTTGATGTCTGGTGAGGACCACTCTCTGCTCTCAGGTTAGCCCATGTTGCTGTATCTCCAGAGGGGATGAACACTGTACTGTCACATGGCTTAAGAAACAGAAGGGACCAAACCTACTCCCTCAAGCCCTTTATAAGGGCCCTAGTACCATCCATGAGGACTCTGCCTTCATAACTTAATCACCTTCTAAAAGCCCCACCTTTTAATACTATCACATAGGTGCGTAAGTTTCAACCCACGGATTTTTGGGGACACAATCAGGCCATAGCACCCAATGATTGCCATTATGAATTTTCCCAATTTTTTCTATTTTACAGTGCTCTTATTTCCTCTATTACATACATTGTTGCAATGAACATTCACAAGCCCACAATTATGTGCCCTTGTGCATTTTCAAAGGTTGTTTTTCTAGAATTGTTACTGATTTGAAGGATATGCCTGGTTCAAATTGTGACAAAGAGTCATTGAAAATAAACTGAAACATTAAGAAAAGACTTTCATATTCTAACATTTAAAAACACTTTAAAAGTGTCCCGTTAAAAGTGAATTCTCTGTGTAATCTGAGGAATAATAACCATTTAGAGGAACTACGAATAGCATGGATGAGTATCTTCTCTTTCCTTTGTGGTAAATGCACTGTTTGCTGTGACATTGATACTGTGGTGGTTCGCTTGGAGGCTTGGGTTTTCTTTCTGTGTGTGCGTGTGTGTTTATGACGTGTGTGCACGAGCACAGACGTGTTTATTAGGTGGGAGCCCAGCAAGAAGCAAATGACACTCTTTACTTGGGTCATTAGAGGAGACTTTAATGAACTGCTATTTACAGAGTCAGGGGCAGGGTTTAGGGGATTTAAAAGCATAATGCAATATCCTCGCAGGGGTTCTAAAGGAATAGGGAAGGGAGAAATTTGTGAAGCAGGAGAGGATAGTTCTACAGAGTGGTTCCCTTGACAAGTATGGCAGCCTTCCTTGAGGGGCACAGCCATCCTTTGGGGCTTCCTAGAGAAGGAGAAAGAGCAGACCTTACCTGACTTGCACCTATCTCATCAGAGCAATAGCTCTGAGATCTCCTGCCATGGGCTTCCCTTGCCTAAACCCCTGTTTAGGGCAGAGGGTGACACAGCTCATGGTTTGCCTTTAAGGATCAGCCTCCTGGAATTCAGGGAAGGGTGAAGGCCAGAGCAGACTGATCGGGAGGGAAATATGGAAGAACAATCAACACAGATATGTGCTGAGTGTGTGGGTGTTTGTGTGTGTGTATATCTGCAACATTAGGTTTCTTCTGTGGCTTTAAATAGCACAACTGCTTTTATAACAAAATCTTACAGGGAATGTCAATAGATGAAACATAAAACCAACCTGTTTGGGTTGAGGCAAAGGCAGGGAAGCCTGGAGACGTACCTGAAGCATGTTCGCCTATCTCCCTGCAGCCTGTATAATATAGTATAAAAACTACTACACTAGTGGGATATATCATTATAGGAGCATGGGGTGAATGGAACCGGTTATGCCTTTCCATCATCACCATGAAGAGTGCAGAAGCAAATTTAACAGACATTTTTGTTTTTGAAACTGAACTGAAAAACAATCTAATAAGCCCCTTGTGGCATTCTCCTTCACTGAACATTATAGACTCGTAGAATACTAAAGCTGGAAAGGACCTTCTACTGTTATATTGTGGCATGATAAAGCCTTAATCACACGTAAGATGAAAGCTTATACCTCTAAGATGCACTCAGCAAACTGTTTTATTATTATGGTTACATATAACAGCATGCTGCCAGGATATGCCATTTTTTGAAGTTGTTTGCTGATCAAAAGCAATAAATATAGAAGTAATCAACTTGTGTACAAACATGCTTATGGTATAAATAAATTGCTACCATGTACACAGACTTAATATTTTCTACCTTTATAAAATCCCTTGGGATGAAAAGCCCTGAAAATTTCCCATTATGCACATTAATTTTTTATCATACATATAGTATTTGCAATTTCAAATATAATGACACATGTTATTTATTCCTGGGAAAGGAGTTAAAGTAGGAAAAAAATGCAAACTCCCAGTGGATAGTAAACTGTTTAATTATATGTAACTTCGGGGAAATGTTGGCAATTTGGAAGTAGGGGAAGAGAAGCAAGATACATTCTGTTAAGTTTGCGGCTGCAACCTAAAACAATTCTTGCACCAAATACATATGTCCCTTTATTGCACTTATGTAAGGCTTTTATTACTGCTCTCTGAATTTTATTCTACATATCAACTCTGACTGTACCATGAACTACTGGTGGCTTGCCCGTAGAAATCATGTGCCTTTAATCAATGTCAATATGATGGCCTAAAAGAAGTGGGATAGACTCATTGCAAGACATTTTGCCCTGATATTTTGGTATCTACTTGCTTTTATGAGGTCTAAATTTCTTCCTTCCTCACGTGAGCTCCTGGATACTATGTTGGCATTCAACAGGTGGTGTGGATGGAATGTGTACCAAAGGAATGGCACCTACAGAGGAAAAGAGACGGTGGGTAGTAGGTACTGAACAGCTCTAAGAGTATATAACAGCATGCTGCCGGGATATGCCATTTTTTTGAAGTTGCTTGCTGATCAAAAGCAATAAATATAGAAGTAATCCTTATTCAAAATAAGGATTTTGAATACTTTTTTAAAAGGGGATTATTTTGGTAATTTTCATTCTATTCCTCCACCACATGATCGTATAATTTTTTTTTTCCTTCTGTGATATACTCATCTACTATCTGTACCCCTGCCAGTTCCTGAGCAAACTTTTGTTCTTGGCTTCCTTTTCCTACCGATGGCACTTCTGATACTGCTCATTCTTCTAGATCTGCACTGGCCAATATGGTAGCCATTAGCCACATGAGAATTTTTAATTTTAAGTTTAAATTAATCAAAATGAAATATACCAACACATTCAGTCCCCGCCAGATGCACCAACCACATTTCAAATGCCCTATAGCCACATGTGCCTGCTTGCCCCCGTGTTGGGTGGGGTGGATGTAGAACACTTCCATCACCATGGAAAGTTCTCTCGGATGGCAATGTTCCAGCTCTCCACACTGGCTGCTTCTTTACAGCAAAGACTATTTTCTCTCGTGTTACCAGTTACAAGACCTGATTCCTCTTTGATAGTGCTTTTTTCCCCCCTTCTCCTTTTTTCCCACTTCTACTGTGGTTATAAAGCCCTGGCCCCTATTACTGGTTCTACCAACCATGGCCCAGTCCTATCTGATCTGTTCCCCTCCAGCTTCCCTCCAGCCATGCTGAATCTAGATTAAAAATTTGAAAACATAGTTGGAACAAGTTCTCTCTCAGTTGGACTGTATGGTCGTCAGAGACCTGTCCTTGACTTGGAACTCACACAGAAATAAAGCAGAAGAGGTTTCTTCAGATTTCTTCGTCTAGTTTTAAATCAAAGAAAATCAAATAATTTGCCAACATTGTACTTCTTTCATCATTTTTATTATTAGTTAAATTCTAAAACCTATATCTTAATATACATAACATATGCTGTGCAATAAATTAATTCATGATTAAATTCTCAAATTTTACATTTGTTGCCTTGTATATAAAATGACCTTTGAAGTAGTAATGTGGCACTAATTATGTTTTGCATTTGATGTAAAGTGCTCATAAACTACCTCACATAACTATAAATTAAAATACATAGTAGTACTTTGTATGTTGGATTCTTTTTTTCCAAAAGCTCAGGGACTTTTACAGAAATCATTTTATTAATCTTCACACATCTCTGAGATGAGATGGTTGGTTTTAATTATCCTTCCTTCTGCATTTGGGAAAGCTATGTGGATGGCATTTACCGCTGAAGTATACAGGCACTGTACCAAGTATGCTATGTTAATACAGAGTAGCACAAAGGCCGGAAAACCATCTCTTTCATCAAATATACATTATTGTTGAAAATTTTAGAAGTTCCAAGCCGGTAGGAAATGAGCTGCCTTCTGTTCTGTTCAGGAGTACCAAACACCTTCAAACACCTCACCTTATCTGTTCAATATTATGATACAGTGATCAGCTCTCCAGGGACATAAGTCAGGAAATTTAGTATAGGACTTAAACAAAAAATATATATTTCTTTTGCATCTCTTCTCCTGGGTCCTCAGATCTGCCTTATTTTTTATTTATGTTCAAATTAATATCTCATCCATCTCTTTGTTCTAATTGTAAATTTAGGATCACACAAATTACATAATCATTCTCTTCATTGTTTTTCTATGAGTCTTGGCTCAGGAACAGAAAAGACCAGAAATACATATAAAGGGTAAGCTCCTAAAGTAACTAAATTAAAAAGGGATAACCCCTCAAAGCAGATATTGTAGAAGTATTTTTATGTTTTTTTTTTTCTGGAAGTACACTAAATATTTTCAGGGAGTAACACATTTCCATCATAGTTTCATTTTTCTTGAAGGTGTAGTCCCAGGTATAAAAATCACCAAGTAGAGAAGGGAAGCAGTTTGGGAACAGATTTAATAGAAGTGGACACTATAGGAAGTTTAAAATTCTTCATATATTTTATAATGCACTAAAGCTACAGAGATCATTGAAAATTTTTGGCATTTCCAAAGACATAGACATAAATGTGTGTAAAATACAGACCAACTCATGGGTTGACTTTAGCAACCAAGGAATAGAGACAGAGCACATACTGGAATGAATTGGCTTATGTGAATTATTAGCCACGTTCACCTAAAGGCATGCAGAAACCGTGTCTTATACACATGGAAATGCTTAATACAGGCAAAGAAAAGCCAAATATACTGAAATATGATTTACAGAAATGAAGGTATGTAACTAGATCTACTGATCACAGCATTGTCAAACATGGTATAAAGAGAAAATAAACCAAAGGTGCTTGTCCATTCTATATGCAATTTCCCTAAATTAATAGTATTCATTGAATTATATAAATATTTACTTTTAAAGAAATTCTTTAATATTTGAATATGAAAGAGTTTAAAGCGTCCCTTTTTTTTTCAGTTCTCCATTTTGTGCTTTTTGTCATTTGTAACAGAGCACTAAGATAATGACGAACAATGAGAATTTTGAATGAATGTCTGAAATTTCAGGTTCTCAATAACCTTGCTGAGATGTGTCTTCCCCAAAGGTTAGTTGCTTTGACAGCATCAGTGACACACACTTCTCTCCTGGGACACTCCAGAACAAAGTGAGCAGACCGCGGGCTAGTGCTCATCTGAAGAAATGAAAACAGGATACAACTAAGTGCCAGATAATGAAACTCAAAATGCTCAGGAATCAGCAGAATGCTGAGGAAGGTTGATGAGACCCTGAGCTCCCATTCAAGCAACAACTCCAAACCTCAGTGTCTGGAAGCAATGAACATTTGTTATCACCTTGTGGGTTGGGATTTCACGAGCAGATGAGCTGGGTGGTTCTGGTTTAGGGTCTTTCAGAAGGCTGTGATCCCAGGTGTCGCCTGGGGCTGCAGCCATCCCAATGTTCACGTATCCACTTCCAAGCTCACTCACAAGGGGGAGTGAGTGAGGATCCACTTCCAAGCTCACTCACAAGGCTGCTGGAGGAACTCAAGTGTACTCATGCCCACCTCTCCATGAGGCTACTTCAGAACTTGGCAACTGTTTGCCCCCAGAACAAGTGACTCACAAGAGGGCAAAAGATGGCAAGCAAGATAGAAGCCACTTTCTTTTTGTAAACTTAATCTTAGAAGTAACTTCCCATTACTTCTTTTATATTCTATCTGTTATGAATTAATATGTGCAGCACACACTTTATTTATTTTTAAATAAATGTGATGCCCTCCCATGAGGTATTTCCTATCTAATGGGAAAAGGCGTGTGAAAATGAAGTGCCAAGTTGATTGCAGCTCAGGACGGGAGGGATGGGGGGGTGGAAGAGATGGACAACAGAATCCATGAGATGGCAGTGGAAGTTTGTTATTGGTTTAGTTTGAGTAAATTTGAAGGGAAAATCATTTTAAGTCTGCCTTTAGATATTTTACATATTAGGATGGAAATGTCAGATGTCTTTAATACAATCAGATAATTTGGGAATACATAATGGGGAATGACTTATACCAAGTAGCTAATCAGATGTGTTGGAATGGTGGATTATAGTTTTGGAATTTTGCTTTGCAATTACACTTGTATGATGTTGCACCGATGTTATGAATTTGGGGTTGAGCAATGGAGTTCAGATTGCAGTAGGAAACTCACAGGTATCTTCTTTATTCTGTTCCTTAATGATTGCTGCCTAAAATATTACACATCCCATGGTGTCCTTGTGGAGCACCAAATAATAGTGGCAGCTCTGAATAGGAAGAAACACCATGATGCTTTGTGCTATGAGGTTAGATCTGAGTTTCTCAACCTCAGCACTAGTGACATTTGGGGCTAGATAATTCTTTGTTGTGGAGGCTGTCCTATGCATCATAGGATATTTAGCAGTATCCCTGGCCTTTATTCATTAGATGATAGTAACACTCCCCACAAAACACACACACTCAAGTTTCAATGTACATTGTTACTATTGTTTTATTATTGTGAATTTGCCAAATGTTATTCTATGCTGAGAACATTGCCTTTTGCTTATCTTACCTTCATTCACTACTCCAGCAATAAAGGGAGGGATACATTGTCAATGTTGGGGGTTACTGTAAAAGCCAGGGCTGTTTGTAACCTCAAAGGACTGTAGAGGATTGAGTCCTTCAGGTCCGGACCTGGGGTTTACTGATCAGGTGGGCAGTAACTGGAACCAAAGGAAGAAAGATGACTAATTATATGTATATGTTTGGGATTTGGGCAGCATTTTATGGCAGTCTATAATCAGACTTCCTTTCTTGTTGCTAAAGCTAATTTCAGAGAAAGTGGCTGGAATGTAGCAAAGTGGGCTTCCCACGATGGAACTCTATTAAATCTTCCTATTAACCTATAGATTCACCCACCCAGTCCCAGGCAGTGTGGGATCCTGCTGGAGTTCTGCTTCTACAAAACAACTGACAGGGAGAGTCAAAGAGAACTTTTGCTTCCTGTGGGGAATTGCTAGAAAGGAGAGAGGGTTGGTGGAAACTAGAGGGATGGGGGTGAAGCATTTCCATTAATGCTTATCAACGTTCTTATTCTCCTTCATGGAGATTTAGTCTACCAATGACTTTTCCAAAATAAATTATGTTTTCTTTCAGAGAGGTCCTAGAGTCAATCTCATGGGATTCTCCTAAATAATATAAGGGCAGCCATAACCTGGGATCATGGTTCTGTGAGATAAATCAGGATCCTTGAGTCCTTTGGTGAGAAATAAAGTAAATGGATAATTAAACATGCCTTTCATCTAAATCAGATTAATCACCCAATGCAATTGGATTCTAGATGATTTTAAGTGAAATATGCACTTCTAAGAAATAGTCCTAAGAATATCAGCCCCAATAATGTTAAAACATTGAGAGAACATGATTTTTAAGATAAAATAATTTACCTCTCTTCCTATCCAGGAAAAAAATGATGAGGGAATTCATGTAAATAAAAATATGACATCCTCTTTGTGGAGCTGGAGGGGCACAGTTAAAGGAATAACCTGTCATTTGGGTCATAGAAAATCCCTTTGAACAAAAGAGAACCTTGATAAACACACACACTCCAACCTTGGAATGAAGTGAATTATTAAAACCACAGGCAGATGTAGACCAGATAAAACACACCAGGCACCAACATCGGAGCAACATGAACTCTGCTCTATAGCAGATGATACATCAAACTCAGAGCCACTTTTTCAACCCAGTATGTCTCAAATGTTTAAAGAGGGAATAATTAGGAATGAAATTTGCACTTTAACATATGTGGTACTTGTTAATCATGGTCAATTTAAGAGAGTAATTTTTTTTCAACTCCCTTGAGATGAAATCTAGGGAGCAAAATTTCTTCCTCTTATTTTAAAAATTTCTTTCTCCCTCACCCACACTCCCATAATTTTATGGAGATACAGTGAAATGACAGGATGTGGATAAGCAAACAGAAGCAAGCATTTGGTCTAGAAAATGGAATTTCCTGAATATGATTAGATCGTACAAAGTCCTAAATATTATAAGTGTTCAACAGTCTCCTGAAGTAGATCAGAGCACATCCTGTTAATGCTACGGTAGCCTTCTTCTTTTACAATCATCTACAAGGGAGACTATAGAGAAATGAATTGCCTCTAAATATTTTGAATCAAAAAAACCTAAAGGGCAAGTGAGTAAAGGGGACAAAATACAAGGACAACAACAGCATAAAGAATTGAATAAGGCTGAAATTCTAGGAGTGATCCAAGGAACTTCTATTACAGACAAAAATACGGTAGCAATAGAAGCAAGGTGTTGCTCTTTCCATTCTGAGATGGATACGGGAGCGCTGCAGTGTAGCTGGAAGCTCACCATGCAAGGTTTCTGACCAACACCAGCTGCTGGGCTAGAGATGCTCCTTGGACATAATCTCATTAAATCTTTGCAACAGCCTTAAGAGCTATGTAATTTATCCCTAGTTAACACAGGAAAGTACTTAGGATCAAAGAGGTTGGGTGACTTGGCTAGCCATGAAAAGTATTTGAGCCAGGCTGATTTGATCTCAAAGCCTAGTTTTTAGTCATCCCACATGGTTGCTACCTGGAAAGAAAGCAATTCTTCCTGCTTTTGGTCTTGGGGGTGATAGCAATTTATGATTTACCCATGGAGGCTGAAAGGCAAGATTTCAACCTGTGCAAGTGTGTGAGAATGTGTGTATACATGCATATGTGTACATAAATGATAGATTTTATTCACATAGCTTCTTACTGTGAAGAGCTTCAGAGTGTTGTTTTCTCCATCGATCTTCTTTCTTGTGTATCTAATATGTTTATTTTGGAATTAGCATTTAAAAAACATTTTATATATCAAGGATGTACTTTTTGTAACTAGATCCATCAAATTCTGTTCTTAAATTAGTTTCCTATGAGAACGCTTATGGAGGTCATAGGGAGATGAGACTGAGGCTGAGCTGTGCTGATTCCGAGACCCGTGTGCACACTCTGTATTCAGACCAGCTTAATGATCAGCCAGTGTGTTATTCTAGCATTGCAATGGAGCATTTCTTTCTTATCCACTGAGCTATTATGAATTTGTCCCCTTGTTGCTACATATGATCCGTTCCAAATGACTAGATGGCAATATCACCGAAATTTACTTACAGACAGTGAGTAAATCAGTTACAGTGATTTCTGCCAAAGAAGATGGTATTGCAAAACTTTCTGGTTTTGCTCCAAAATCTACCCTAATTATTTACAGATGAACTCTAATTTGGGGGTAACTAAAGTTATTAGCAATTTGAGTAGTCCTAATGGTTTTAGATGAAATCAAATTTACTTGAAAAAAGTGAAAACTTTTTTTTTATTTCTAATTTTTGTTAAATATTAAGATAAAGCTCTGAAGTAAACAGGCAACATCTGGGATGATGTGAAGTAATCTGGGAAGTTCAAGAACCCCAGAATTTAATAAGAGGAACAAATACATTGGTATGTTTTCTCAGGCACTGGAGCTCATTGGACTTAGCACTTCAGTGCTGCACTTTAAACACCTAGGAGAGGTGTTTGAGAGCCAGAGAACAACAGAAGACTTTCTCTACATAGATTGAAATTTCCCATAAGAAATCTTGGTGCAAAATGACATTTGTCTGAATTGAATATTTTAAGAATCAATACAGAAATCACTGCACTCCCCCATTTTACTACTTTCACCATGGATGACAAAGATAAGAAAGAGGACGGATGGTGATAAGCTGTGACCAAAATGTGTACTCCATCAGTTGCTAATTCATGACTTCTGTCTGTTGCGTTATGACTGATTTCCTGGCCTGGATTAGCAGTAGGCTGTCTCAAAATAAATCCTCATGAATTGCGGGATTCCTTTTTATGAAGAGTTATAAAATACCTCTAGCTAAGTTTCTTTTTTTTCCTTCAAAAAAGCATGAAATCACAGACTGCAGCTTACCCACACACACAAGAACTGGGCACAGAACTTACTAATCAAAATCACACCAGAAACCTGGGTCGTATTACTCCAAAAGCCCACGACCCTGTTACATGTTTTCTCACTTGGAAAGAATTTCTGTGAAAGATGATAGGGAGGTATTTTCACATATGCTGCGTTTGACACACAACAGTGGGATGATCTCCACTTAGCTGTAGGAAGGAGACTAGAGGAAACTAGGAATTCATAGTTAGAATTTCCTTCCTGGTCCAATGACAGAAACAGTATCTATAGTTAATGTGTTCCATCTCAAAAGTGCATTGGGTTTTCAACATGGCGGGCAAGTCTGATAATGTGTTACATCTGTAAGTGGCTCTACTTTTCAAATACTCTTTCCATAGCAACATCATAATCCTATTGGTTTTTGTGTTATTTCCATTTTGGAGGTGAGGGGACCCCGGCTCAGAGAGTTGGAGGAACTTGTCAACCATGAAGTTGACAAGGGCAATGTCAGGCTTAGTGGCAGGTCTCCTGGTGCCTGGTGCTTTTTCTTCCCACAAAATCCTGGTCATTGTCCTCTAGTACCACAGGTATCTCATTTTTGCCTGGAATTGCAACAATCCTGCCCTAGACAAGTGGCAGGGGAGAATTTCTAGGACAAAATATTGAAAAACACAATATTCTGAATGTGTTTTGGATCTGAAATGCATGAGCTGGAAGAGTTTTTGCATCATTCTGATGCCCCTCTAGGCTTTGTATGTTTTAAGAGAATTCTCAAGAAGCATTTATTTATGATTATTCAATTCATGTTGAGCTCTCAAGCAAAGGGTAAATGGGATCCACTGAAAGATCATACTTATAATGATTATGGCATGAAAATGTGTGAGGAAATGTGGAATTCAACTTTACCTTTGGTCTAGAATTCATTGAATGTATGAAGTCTGACTATACGTGGGTTGTAGCACTACAAAATACAATCCATTGGACTTGACCTCCAAGGAACTTTGGGGATTTTGGAAGCATTCAAAGGAACAAGGGCCACTGGGGTCTGTGTTTATTAAAGCATTGGGTAGTTTGTATGTTTCTATTTCTCTACTTTGTTTTCTGTACAATGCAGCATGAGTTATTGCATTTCCCATGGGAAAAAAGTCACCATATTAATCATTTTTTATGAAGCCCAAGAACAGCAATAAAAGAAATACTGAGAGAAAGGAAAGGTTGGGCTACTTTTGTCACACAGCCAATGAGAATTGACAAACACGGTGATAATGAATTAAGACTTGCAATGAAAAGAACTATTAATATTCATAGCTCCTTTAAGTTCTATTAGCTGGGAAAATTTGGATTTAGGGAAAAAAAACAGTAGCATTTAATATAAACAAGTACTTAATGTACGAAGTCTGTTCTAAAAATGATATTCACATAAATTGAGTACTATGAGACCATTATTAGTTGCAGAATATGTAGGGGAAATATGTGAATTGGTTTAAAGAGGCACCTGGAATGGAGGATGATAAGAATAATAGACTCAATTTCTGCAGAATGATCTTGGAAGGATTTTTAAATATTTTATACGTCTTTGAGTTCAATTCACTAAGTGCTTCAGCCTTGGAGTTAGGTCATGTCTCTGGCAAGGGGCCGTGTACCGGCCCATAGTGCCAAGTGGCACTAAGTTAGCACTTCCTGAAGCAGCTCTGGAAGTGTCTCCACTTGCTCAGTCACAAGCAGAGGCCCATGGGGGCTGCTAGCTCAGGTACTCCTTACTGAGATTTCTGAACAAGTGCTTGCATTCTCTGATGCCCTGAGAGTTATGCCATTGCTTCACCCTGGAGCCGCAGTCCTGGCAGAGAATTTCCATTCTGACTCTCAGGTGAGAGAAGGAAGTCTGAGACATCTGGCTGCTGATGGAAGAGGGCATGTTAAGAGAAGAAGCAATGATCTTCCTCATTTCTCTTCCTTAAGAACACACAAGGGCTCCCTGCTGTAGCTTCACTCTCTCATCACCTTTACTGAAGCCCAGGCCAATGTGATCCCTGAACTAGAAGCATCGGCATCTCCTAGGAACCTGCGAGAAATGCAAATCCTTGGGCCCAATCCAGACCCACTGAGTCAGAAACTCTAGGGCCAGGCCACAGTATGTTTTAATAAACCCTGCAGGGGATTCTGATGCATGCCAAAATCTGACAGCCTTTGACCTAGGACTACTGTCCCATGAGTGGTTCTCCTGTCCACCCTTTCGTGCTGTTCTGTGCCACCATCAACTTACTTGGAATGTTCCTCTTGCTGGATCACCTTCCTTTCTTCATTCATTGGAATCCCTCTCACACACCCTTCAAAAATCTCAGTGTGTCAGCCATCCCTGTAAACCAGGCAGTGCTGAGGCCCTTCTCTGTGCTTCACTATCACTTGCCTACACTTGGCAGTTAGCATCTTACAGAAGAGTAGTCTGGCATGTTGTCTACC
>CAUYRT010033228.1:0-60810 GCA_963574885.1 Lepilemur ruficaudatus
GCCAATTAATGTCTTTCTATTTACAGTAGAGACGAGGTCTCGCTCTTGCTCAGGCTCATTTCGATCTCCTGACCTTGAGTGACCCACCCACCTCGGCCTCCCAGAGTGCTAGGATTACAGGCGTGAGCCACCACGCCCGGCCTTTTCAAGGGTTTTAAAACAACTAAATTCTATGGCCACAATTTTCAATATTGTTTTATTATACCCTAATCTACAAGAGTGATACTCACAGGGAAAAAAGTATTTCTTAAAATAATCATCATTATTGTAGGGTTCAGAAACTTAGTTTTTTTGTAGGCTTTGTTGTAAAAATAACAAGAGAAGAATAAATTTCTGACTATGGAAAGAAAACTCAGAACTTAATAGGATCATCAGTATTTAAGTTGTATATTTAAGTTGTCTCTGCTACTTACACATGTCCCGTTATCGGACACTACAAATGAGGTTTAACAGTGTTGCAGAGGCGGACAGCTATAGTATCATCATATCAAATGCCATGCAAGCAGCAAGGATATAAAGGAAAATGGATGATCCAGTTTTGACAGTGCTAAGAGGAAAGTTAGCTAAAAGAAAATATCCTGACCTATTTGAGCTGCAAATGATGTCCAAGTATAGGTCAGAAAATAGGTGCCTTCAGCTAACAGAAGAAGATAACTGATAGAAAAGGATAATTTGCTTAATTAACCATAACACACTAAGAAATTAAATATTAACAAGGTTGAGTTTAACAAAACGGATAACATCGTTTACATTTACAGTCAAAAATATTTTTGTAAATTTTCAGTTTGATGAATAGGTGACACTACCCAGTTCCCTTCCCTAAAGAAAATCTGTATTTCTCATTTCCTTCCAGAGATACTTCACACATAAAAACGCAAACAGCAAAACTTAAGGATCAATAATCATATAATCACATCTCTATATATGCTCTAATGTGGTTTTAGCCTCTTACGAATGAGCCAAACAAGATATGCACAAAGATTTACGTACAAGGATGCTCATCATTACAGAAAAAATGGAAAAAACTTAAACGACCAATAATAAGCATGCCACTTGTCAATTTATTCTCTCTTAGCTCCATTATCTCTAATATATTGGAAGTGGAACCTTAAAAAGTTTCTCCTATGACAGCTAGTAACATGTTAAGCTGTGCTAGTACAAGGTGCTAGATGCTCAAGCAACAGTAAGGGAGGAAAGAGCTCTCTTCCTAGTTCTGGTGTTCCACTCTTAGCAGCCTTCTAAGTGTGGGGTAGCTAGCACCTCAGGGTGCCCAGCAGCATGTAGCTTCTCCCTTGGGGTAGCTTCCTTTGTACTTCAGAGAGTGGCTTCCCAGTGAGCCACCTCCTTGGGTGGAGATTCCATAGCATGTTGCCTCCCCATGGACAGCTTCCGAGAGAGTTCCATCAGTGCAACCCCTCAGCGAACACCTCTGCCACCCAATGGAGCATGCCCATACCTCTCCAGGAAGGTCTGAATCTTACCTTGTGGGGGGTAATGGCTGTTCATTCTATCTGATATTTCTGTACTCTTTAAAGCTCTCTTTTCCTCTTACTAGATAATCCCATACATGGTTAACAATTCTTTTCATTAAATTTTCCCTGTTCAAGTTTCTATGTAGTTCCGTTTCCTGTTTGGACCCTGATGAATACAATAGGAAATTAAGAAAATAAATAATGGTATTTTTCCTTCAGCCCTATCACCTAGAGAAGGTGTTCCATCTTCTGAGACTAGTCACTGTACTAGGCTCAGGATCAAGATCTAATCCCAGCAGGAAGCTTAACATGGATTCTCCCTTCAACATATGGGGTGTTGCACCATAAGTTCTCTACCGATGCTTACTGTCACTACTGAAACATACTCTCTCCCATACATTGACCCTATCTTTCTATTGCCCCATCTCTCTGCTCCCTTTCAGAGCTCAATTTTTTGAAGTAACTGGCTACAACATTTCCTCAACAACTTCATCTCACACTTCTCAGTCTACTTCAGTCTAGCTTGAGCCCATTTCTACACCAAACCTGCTCTCATTAAGATTACCAAACTAAGTAAGTCTCGTGGACATTTTTTCAGTCTTAAATCTTAGCAGCATTCCGCATTTTTGACCACTTTCTCCCTCTTTAAACAAGTTTTCCTTTGATTCCTTTGACAGCATTATCTCCTGGTTTCTCATTTTTCTACTTCTCCAGCCATGTCTTCTTAGTCTTCACCTCTATTAGTCCTAGGTTCTCTCAAGTTCACCTACACTTGGTTTCAATTAACCTTGCTGTCCCCAGACTTCACATCTCTGGCTTAGAGTCACACATATTCAAATGTACACATGACATCCTGTCAGAGATACCTCACAGTCAACGTGTCCAACAATGAACTCACAATCTTCCTTCCAAACCTGGTCCTCTTAGGTTCTGCCAATTCTAAGTGCCTCCTGTTCTTCTCCCCATCCATTCTTTACACCTCTTTTCATTCATCCTCACACTGCAGACTGTTTGCCCTTTTAATATATAACTATGACCACATCATGCCCCTGTTTAAAGCCCAAATAGCTTCCTGTGGCTCTTACAAGACAAAATCATTAACATGACTTTTAAGACCCTGCTTAATTATACCCCCACCTACAATATTAGCCTCAATTCATACTACAGTCAAGCCATAACTCACAAAGGGTTACATTTCCAAGATCGGTACATAAACCCATATCTGTACAATGTAAGAATTGCTCTTAAAATCCTTTAAATCAACAAAGGTACAAGGCTTCTATGCACCCTATAATACGAATTTTTCCTGCAGTTAATACAAGTCACTACTTCTTCAATACAGGCATCTGTCTCTTAATGATGGGGATGTGTTCTGAGAAATGCATCATTGGGCAATTTCATTGTGTGAACATCAGAGTGGACTGACCCAAACCCAGACCGTTTAGCCTTCTACACACCGAGGCTATATGATACAGCCTATTGCTCCTAGGCCACAAACCTGCATAGCCTGTTACCCTACTGAATTCTGTAGGTGGCTGTAACATAATGGTAAGTATTTACATATCTAAACATAGATATGTTATGCTATAACACAGAGAAAGTTCAAGGACCTGGCCCAAAACACTGAAAAGCATTTTTGGTCACATGTAGGTAAAAGGATGTTTAAACAAGTTATGTTTCAACTTGATAAAAAGGACATCCGCTATTTTCCGTGATTAATCCCCAAGGTGAAAATTTTCAACCTACTGCCATATTCCATCAAACAATGCCTTCCCCTTCTGCCTTTGCCTTGGATGAAATCCAATTAGAATTATTTACACAATCAGCTGCCAGTAAGAGAGAAGTCTGTAGGTTGCTTTTTATGTAGTTTGTTATTTTCCTCCTGTTCTCCCATTTCTCCCACAGGGAAAACCCAATTTAAGGCTCCTGATTATTTTTACTTACTCTTCTAATATTTAAGCAATATACATCCAGTCCACCTCTCCATCAAAAACCATATATAAAATCAAACAGTTAAGACAAAGATTTCATTATAAATTCGTATCTCACATGTCTCAACTTTGTTTCTGAGCTTTTAATGCTTTTTTAGAAAATTGTTTACCATATAACTCAGTAATTCTGCTCCTAGGTATATACCCAAGAGAATAAAAGCATATGTTCACACACAGACTTGTAGGCAAATGTTAATAGTAGTGTTTTTCACAACAGCCAAAAAATGGAAACAACCCAAATGTCCATCAATTGATGAATAGATAAACAAACTGTGGTATATCCAGACAAGACTGTGATTCAGTCATAAAAAGGAATCAAGTACTAAGACATGCTATGACCTAGATGAACCTTGAAAATAATATTAAGTGAAGTAAGTCAGACACCAAAGGCCACATACTGTATGATTCTATTTATATGAGATGTCCAGAACAGACAAATCCAGAGAGACAGAATACTCAAATAGTAGTTGCTAGGGGCTGGGAGTTTTGGAAGTATGGAGAATAGGAAATGACTGCTAATGGGTAGGGGGTTTCTTTTCAGGGTGATGAAATGTTCTGGGAGTAGACAATGATAGACGCAAAACCCTGTGAATATACTAAAAACCACTGAATTGTTCAATTTAAAAGGGTTATTAATCTTACGATATGTAAACTATATTTCAATTTTCAAAAACTGTATATATGTAACTGTCTCTAGGAGTAGCACCTGAATTTTAAAACAACTTAGCTTCACCCGATCACCAAAATGGTAAAATAAAATCAGATCTACGTTTGATTCATAGGCCACTCAGCTAAAAATCTATTCTTGAATATTAATTGTATATTGAAAATAAATATATCTACAAACCTTAGCTTTGTAATGTACAAGAAAAGAACTTTTATCTGAGGAAGGCAAGTTCTTTTAAATTATCAGGCACAGAGAGACATTAAAATGAGACAGCAATCACATCCTACTCCCCACACTGAACTATGTATTCATCTTTTGAATCTATTATTTCAAGTGGATATATATTAACCTAATAATGCCATACCAGACACTATTACCCACACCCTATAATTTAACAATGTATAGCCAATCGCTAATCAATCTTGTTTCTGTAAACCAATGAGAATTCCTGACAAACAACTTTGTATCAAGCCCATTCCCTGTTCCCCTTTTTTGCCTTTAAAAATCTGCAAGAATGGAGCTCATATCCCAGGTTACTTGGGTCTGAGTCTTCTGGGCAGCTGTCCTCACTTTGGCTCAAGTAAATTCTTTAGATTATATTTTGTGCCTAATTATATAAAAACTGTATTTTTCCTTTTAGGCTGACAAGTATATGAATTATACTACCAACAGTAAAACCTAAATGCAATTCCACTGATTTGGATTTTTTCTGTCTGAGCAGGGTTTTTACTTTAGCATTGAAGAGTGTATGTTGAGTAAATCAGTGTGGCTGAGTTTTTATCCAAAATGAAAATTATTTTAGAATTTAGCACAATATTACAGATTAATTCTGCTAAATTCCAGAATGGATAGGAACAAATATTTGTTAAAGGCTATGTACCAAACAAAATAAGGAATGCTTTCCATAAACACAATTCATTGAATTTTCAAAACAATTCAGGAGATAGCTATTATTGTTCTACATTAAAGGTGAGAAGGTTGAAATTCAAACAGATTGTATACCTTGTTCCAAGGTTATAGAGCTAAGGAGTATCAGAGCAAACAGTTAAGTCCAGATCTGTCTGATGGCAAAGTCTATCTCTTTCTACTTCACCTCCCTGAGTAAATATTATCTCTTAAAAGTGGACCTGAACAACTAGAAAAGTTAATACCAATCTGGGATCTTCTAAAACTGACTTTCCTAATACCAAAGGATCAAATTCTCTTCCTATTTCCCTTAATCTTTATAGTAATCCCTTGAACAACTCTTGTCAGCTCTTTCAACTCCCTTGTCCCTTGTAGTGATACTCAAAATATTTTAACAGGAATATAAATTATTATATAACTAAATATAAACCCCAAAATCTTTAAAATATTCTTTTATTTTCCTAATACATTATATTATTATAAAACTGCTTACCAAATGATACAGAAAATAACACATTATCCCTCAAATTGTTCCAATAATTCTCAAATCATTTCTTAATTTTTAGAGGCTGTTGGTGAGAGCTTTTGTATTTAATTGCCTCTAGCTAAATGATTCCTTTGCCGGAGCCATGATTTGACAATGAGGACGTCATCAAACTCTCCAGGTGACCTCCTCCATTGAAAGAATCAGGTGACTGGGTATCCTGCCAATGTGGAGGACTCACAGGCCTGCCCCCATCTCAGCCTTCAGCTCTCCTCACCATTCCTCAAATCTCTACTCATCTCTCCCCCAACCAATGGGGGAAGAAGAGAGTAGAAGAGAAGAAAGGAAGTTTGTGCTGTCACTCACTGGGTGTGTGTGTGCTGCCCTTTGGTCATTATCACTAAAATTCCCTTCCCCCAGACATCTTCCCTGTGTGCAGAGACTGCCACTCCCCTCTCCCTGAGAGGGTATGCCTCAAATAAAGCAATGCTTCCAGAACCCATCTGAGAGATTATTACTGCAGCCTAAGGAAATATGCTCTGTATGAAATAAACACTGTTTATATTCCTGGTCCCCAGAATTCCCAGATCCTATCTGCTTCTCTCCTTAGAGCATTTCTTTTGGGGGTGGGGCGTTACAAAAGAAGTCTACAGCTCAGCTGCACAACATAAGCCCCTCACCCCATCCCTGGACTTAACTCAAAAGCAACTGCTTAGTCCCTCTACCCAAAAAAATAACATTTGTAATTTGTCCCCTAGCTGGAGTGCACAAACCAAAAAGTATCTGTTACAGACTGAACTGTGTCACCCCAAAAATTCACATGCTGAAGCCCCAACCTCTAGCACCTCAAAATGTGACTGTATTTAGAGATGTGATTAAGTTAAAATGAGGCCATTAAAAGGTGTGCCCTAATCCAATATGACTGGTGACATAAGAAGAGATTAGGACACACAGAGGGACATCAGAGATGTGCACACACAGAGAGAGGAAACGCCATGTGAAGACACAGGGAAAAGACAGACATCTGTATGCCATGGAGAGAGACCTCAAGACAAATCAAACCTGCTGATACCTTGATCTCTAACTTTAGGCCTCCAGAACTTTAAGAAAATAAATTTGTGTTGTTTAAGCCAGTGGTCCCCAATCTTTCTGGCATCAGGGACAGGTTTCATGGAAGATAATTTTTCCACAGACAGCGGTGGCGGGCGGGGAGATCAGGCAGTAATGCTAGAGATCGGGAGCATCTCTAGCATTCTAGTGAAGAGAAGCTCTGCTCCTTCACCCACCGCTCACCTCCTGCTGCGCACACCACCCCCACTTCTCTGTGGCCTGGTCCCTAACAGGCTGCAGACCAGCATCAGCCCGCAGCCCGGGAGGGTTGGGGACCACAGCTTTAAGCCACCCACTCTGTGGTATTTTATTATAGCAGGCCTGTCAAACCAATATACTATTTTGGATCAGTGTATGTTGGTGTCTGGGATAAACCACAGGTGCTGAAATTTGTATTATTAATTTTATTACTCATCACAGTTAATAATATATTATTTATCAACAGACACAGAAGTTATGTATTTTTATTTTAACAACCAAAATGGCCATAATAGTATATCAAACTGAATATCTTGTCCTACTTTTCCCATCATCCTACTGCAACTAATGAGCAAAAGTCTAACCATGAATTAATTTAACTTTCTGCCTGGTTCATTCCTATTGCTATACAGAAAGAATTATATTTATTGATCAGGTAAACTTTCAAAAGTGATTAACAATAACTACTAAATGTTCCTGGGTAAGTTCCTATCCTCATTTCCCTCAGAGTCATTCTTAAATCTCCTGTCTCCCATCAATTTCTCCCTCTTCACCAACCTTTCTTAGCACATGATATGAAAACAGAAGTTACTGAGCAAGAATTTCCTCAATTCCCTACCTCTATGCCCATCCTTAATCCATCTCAGAAGAGGGACTGTCCTCTCATATAAGATTTGTCAATCTACCTAAGGTCTGGATCCCAACCTCGAGTCCTCAAATATTCCATTAAATATTTCATTCTATTTCCTTTAGTCAAGGTTCTCAGTCTTTGGCCTTCTCACTCTATACTCTCCAGGGATAACTGAATTTATCCATACCTATAAATTAAATTACAGTCTATAAACTCATGACTGTAAACGCAAATGAGACTCATATCCTGCATTCTCTAGACCCACATATCAAATTGCCTCTACTGGTGCTACCTGGATGCCCCATAATTTCCAGTTAATCATATCGAAAAACCCATTCCACCTTTCTGTTTTATTCTCTTAATGAATAACATTTCCATTTATCCAGCAGGCCAACCCAGAAACCTAAAGGCTTTCCTAGACTATTCCTCTTCCCCTGTACTTCTTATTAAAACTGTCTTCTAAAAACATGACATATCCTCACTACTAACACCAAACTTGAAGGCCCTATTCATTTCACACCAAGAATGACCACTATAGCCTCTTTACCTTCCTGACTCTAGCCTCCCTCCAAGTAAAATATGATAATGGCATAACAGAAAGCAGAGACTTGAAAAGATGTCCTAGGTTCAAAAGCCAATTCGGTCTCTTGCTAGCAGTATGAATTAAGGTAAGTTTATTTATGTTACTGTACTCCAATTTCTCATTTTTAAAATGCAGGCATCTACCTACACAGTAGGGTTTACATAGAATAATGTATAGGGATCTGGTACAAGGGCCCTCAATAACTGTTAGTTAAATTAAACTGAGAGGAAAATAAAAGGCATTAATTTTTGCTAGACAGTATTTTGTGTCTTTAAAGAAAGCAACTGTTTTTTGTTCTTTGGGGTTTTTTTTCCTTTTCAATGTATTAGCTCACAAATAAAAGAGGCTATTATTCTACCAAAACATTACCCTAGCTCAACATGTACTGTGATTCTATAATACTTTTTGGTTAGCTAAGAGGTAACAGCAAACCATGCTAACACAATGCTATTTTTTGTTCCATTAAGGCATGATACATTAAGACAGTTTGTCAAGGAATAAGGACCTCTCTGACTTGGTGCAATATGTCCAAAACTGAGTAAGATGCTGTTTATTCTTTTCCATGGTCCCTATTTAGCCCTATCCTTATCAACTGACAGACCTCGGCTCAAAAGAGTAACTTTCTCAAACAGGATTTCAGAAAAACAATAGGAATTTTCAGAGATGAAAAGAGAAACTGAACTAAAAGATCTTCATATACTTGGACAGTCTAAGTAATGTGTACCAGACATTCCTCCAGAAAGAATGTTCACAAACTGAGTTTCTTTAACCCAGAAAATGCCTATAAAGAGATTTTCTCATGGTCATAGTAGTTACCACAAAAGTTTACAATATGAAATATATACTTATTAAACTGTAATTAAATAGTCACAAAAAAATGTTTACTGAATCATCTCACATTTAAATGCAACCTTAAACTGTATCTATTTTACTTACATGTATACATAAAATTAAGGAAGTATGATAGTCTTTAACCAGATAAAGAATCTGAAATCAAGAGAAAGCCTTTGGCTTTGGAGAAAAGTTATAGTATAAAACACTAGATACTAGATATTAGAGAGGAATAATGGTCTAGCTCTGCAGTTCCCCGGGCCACTGACCACTAGGGACCCAACCACAGAGCTCTGCCGCCCCTTTGTACCCCCACCCCATCCATGGAAAAACTATCTTCCATGAAACCAGTCCCTGGTGCCAAAAAGGTTGGGGACTGCTGGTCTAGCTGCAGAAGGTGTATCAGAGTAGATAAAACAAGTCAGATTCCAATTCCAATACCATCACTAATCTCATTTACAAAATGAAAAATGAGGTAGTGGGGTTAGAAGTCCTCTAACTACCCTTTCAGTTATAAAATTACTTTCAAATTAGACAACTAAATGCTTTCAAACAAAAGAAAAATCTATTCAGAAAAAATTTTTAATTTATCAACAGGCATATATGAATTTTCCACTAAACCAAAAGGACATCAAAATCTCCTATCAGGCAGAGAAAAATTAACTATTCATCAGACATATTTTGTTTTCCTTGGCACACACAAGAGACCATATTTCCCATTCTCTCATGAAGTCAGGTATGACCATGTGACTGGCCAATAAAACACAGGTAGAAGTGATCTATGCCACTTCCAGGGTTGGCCCATAAAATCCTCAGGCACCATCCTCCACTCTTCTCTCTTCCACAATGTGTCAGTTACGCATTCATGCCCTGGATGATCTTGGGAATCATGAGCTGAAAACACTGAAGAGAGAGCAGAATCCCATGGGTTCCTGAATAACAAGTGGGCAGACCACACTCAAACCACTACCCAAAGCCTGGACTTAAGTGAGAAAAATACGATTTCTATTTTGCAAAGCCACTGCAATGTCATGGTTTACTCATCTGCTTCCGAACTTAGCTTCATCTTCACTAACCAACACCTCTGGCACTTCTCTCTTAATTTCACTTATAAACAGATAAACTCAATTTTTAGCTATATTTTTCCATTCACTAAATTATTCCCACTATTAATCCAAAGGCTTACAGGGATTCCCATCTTAGTTCATTTTTCCAGTGAGCCTTCTCAATTTTGCTAATACTGCTGAACCTCTATCAAATGTCTCTGTACTGAAATAATGAGCTTTAGAATGCCCCTAAATATTAATATTGATCCTATTTCTGCTAGTGTATCTAAGAAATAGCACCTGGACACACGTTTTCTTTTACAAGGAACGAAAAACAGTAAAATAAAAACTCGTGAAAGCAAATCATCAGATAAAGGATATGGCTGAACAAAAAAGAAAATCCTTTTAAAAACAGTTTTATTCTTCATTCTTTCAACATTTATGAAGCATGTATTAAGTGTAGGGGATACACAAAGTGAACAACAAAAACAAAACCTCGGTAGAGACTTGCAGACTCTACATTCTAGTAAGGTGGAGAGAGACAATAAAGAAATATAATAGATAAGGAGATCACATGGTATGTTAGAAGTTGATAAGTGCTATGGGAAAAAAAGAGCAACAATGTGTACTAGGTTTATAAGGAAAATCTTAATTATTTGGAGTAAGGAAGATAAAGCCTTTACTAGGTTAGGTTCTAAAGTCAACAGGCAAATTAAATCCATATGGGAAGAAACCAATGATACCACTTACTAACTTATGACCTTGGGAATAATTTCTGTGAGCCTCAATTTCCCCACCTGTGAAGTGGTAAAAACATTACCTATGATTTAGGGGTACTGCAGAAATCTATTAGGTCATGAATATAAAGAACAGTGGCTTAAGAAATATCTCTAACTGGACCCAAACACCCACTTAACTTGCCATTCATACTCTTGGATAAAAGAATTAAAACATTATTTAGGGTCTGAATTTAGCTTCATGCACCAAAATGTCCCAAAAAAAACCAACAATTTTTATCATTATCAGTGATATAAACTAAAAAAAAGGCAATTTTTTTGAGATAAGAGGGCATTCCTCCCCAACTGTTAATTTTTCAGTAAGAGAAAAAAAATGATAAGACACAAAAATTTGTTCAAGGGATTTATTTCAAGTAACTAATTATTCATTCATTTCTTTAACCATCCCTTGGGATAATTTGTAATATATTCTGATAAGAAATGTGCAGAAAACAGACCTAACGTTTTGTTGTTGTTCAATCATTAGGATACTCAATGTTTAAGCTCACACAAGTATCCCTTAGGGAAATGCTCTGCGTGCCATTAGCACTATTCTTAATGAGGAAAAGCACAGAACTCTTTAGTTCAATGCCAGAATTGTTTTATCTTCAAGTCAAAAGAACAACTATTTGGAATAACACCAAAACAAGCATTTAACAATTACAAGCAGCAAGCTATTCATAAGCATCGTATTGTTAATGCTAATCTAATTATAAATAACCTTATTTTATCAAATAAAATATCTGTCAGCAAATTTTTAAGTCCCAGATAACTCTTTATTTGACATTGTTCCCT
The DNA here is from genome assembly GCA_963574885.1 of Lepilemur ruficaudatus. Taxonomy (NCBI): domain Eukaryota; kingdom Metazoa; phylum Chordata; class Mammalia; order Primates; family Lepilemuridae; genus Lepilemur; species Lepilemur ruficaudatus. The sequence continues at coordinate 11,491 of CAUYRT010033228.1, forward strand.
AACTTTAAGAAAAAACATCTTTATTACTTCAATTCAAAGAACCTCATTTTAAAGATTTCTTACAGAAAACTGAGATACAGAGAATCCTTATTTTTTTTGATCCATGTGTAGGTAACCTTCAAAGAAAACTTATAAATCATAAAGACCTAAAAGAAACTATGATGTTTATAATAATTCTCAATGATACAGTGAAGTGGGAAAATCTGAAGAGCACTCCTATTTTGTTAATGCCCTGTCTTTCCAAGAGTGCAGTGCTTGCTTCATGATTTAAGAAACACTTTACAGACTCAATGATGTATCTTTTACCTTTTTTCCCTCCATTTCTCTGTTATGTTCTAAAGACCAATGTATAGCTTTCTAGGTTTCTTTTGGTTTCATTTTATGGTCTTTGACCTTTTTAAGACTTTTTTCTTACACCTACTCACTGATGAAAGAAGGAGATACAAAATAGAGCTACTAGACCCAAAACAACAAATTGAGGATGTCCCACTAGATATTTCGGGAACTCTAAGTTGTTAGAATTAGTAGAGCCTAACTATGAATTAATAAGGAATTGAGAAGTTTAATCCAAACATGAAAAATATGACATCACTCTTCACACATGAAGCACTAACATTGAGGAAAATACACAAGTTTTTATAAAAATTTAAGTTTTAAGCACAGATTGAAGTCAAAAGTGAGAAATACTGTGGTCAGTTTTGACTATTAATTGCCATGAATTTTTGCAAGATAGGCTTACTGCATGATGTCATAGAAAAAAATGATAAAAAATTATGGGTTATTCAAGCTCTTGACATTAGTTATTCAAGTCAATAGGATACTTAGGAGAAGCTGTAGAATATATTCTGTTTAATATAGTAAGACATTTAGAACATACTGCTTCAGTTCAAGAACTTTCTGGAAATTGAGATATCTAACTTGCTCTCCCATCACCAACTCTATCACCTAGTAGTCTTCAAGATTATACATGCATACCTAATTTATATATATAGCAGAACCACTGTGTTTGAAATATTTTCCTGCGATGGATTTATCTCTACTATGGTCACAGCCACTACTCTAGCTATAGGGGAGGGAGCAATAGCAGTAATTCACTGAGTTTCCTTATGACAATATTCATGCTCATGTATAAACAACCGATAAATACCATTACTCCTGACCTGCATCCCTGAGAAAATCTACAACACACCTGCAGACCGGAGATGCCATCTTTGGATTCCAGCCAACCCTGAGAACTGACAAAGTTCCAGCTTACCTTCTCCTCACAGCCTCCATTAGGAGAAGAATATAAAAATTTTAAGACATTAAAAAATTTAAGACAGACAGGATAAGGCATAAGTTACCACTAATATTATCTGACCTGCCAGTCAATGAACAATGACAAGAGTACCCAAGAGAAACTTCACCCAATGGGTTTTGACAGTGAGTACTATTCATATTAATGGCATGGCTCTTTTCACTAAACATGGCCCATATTTGCAACACGGACAGTATCACCAGGAAGAGAATTACTATTGATGTCCTCTCCTGATACAAAGAAATGCTCCAGAAAAAGGAACTAGGAACTCAGTCAACACTAACTTTTGTTTAAAAAAAAGAGCTATAATTTACATACAGTAAAAAGTGCATAAATCTTAAGTGTGCAGCTCACTGAATTTTCACTTGTTCACCCACGAACCCTCACCTAGATCAAAACACAAAACATCACTATCACCTCAAAAGGTTCCCTCATGCCTCTAGTCAAGAAGCCCTGCCCCTAACCTCCACTCCCAGGTAAATACTATCCTCCCTTTCATCTTCCCACATTAGTTCTGCATGTTCTTGAATTTCACATAAATGGAATTATATAGTAGGCCCTCCTTTGTATCTGCTTATTTTGCCCAAAATGTGAGATTAATACTCACTGCTGCACGTATTTATCACTTTTTTATTGCTATGTAATATTACATTATACAACTATGTCATAATTTATCTATCTATTCCCCTGTTGATCGTCATATTTTAGTTTAGGCTATGACTGTACTGCTATGAGCTTTCTTGAACACATCTTTTGGTGATATAAGCCTCACTTCTCTTGGGTACATATCCAGAAGTAGAATAGATAGATCACAGAGTAAGCACATGTTTAGTGGCAACAGATACTGCCAAGTAGTTTTTTAAAAGTAGCCTTGTCAGTATTTACAATTTAGCCATGCTGGTAGGAGAGTGATACCTAATTGTGGTGCTACTTTGCATTACCCTAGTGAATAATAATGCTGAGCACCTTTTCATAGCTGTTTTCATTATATTTCATTAGCTACTTGGACATTCTTGTTTTTTAGGTCTTTGTTCAAGTTTTTTGTTCATTTTTTTAAACTATGTGTCTTTTTGTTGCTTTGTAGGAATTCATTGCCCAATGTATATATTAAAATGTCTTCTCTCAGACTTCAGCTTCCCTTTTCATTTTTTTTCTTCTCCCTGCCTTCACTTTCTTAATGATGTCTTTTAATAAACAGAATTTCTTAATTTTAATGAAATTCAATTAATCAATTATTCCTTTAATGGTTAATGGGATTTTTAAAAATCACTTCAAACAAACTACCCAACCACAAGGTCATGACGATATCCTATGCTTTCTTCTAGAAACCTGATTTGGTGCAATATCTCTGATCTTTTCTCCTACTCCAGTCAAATTTGTTATATGTGAGGTTACACTATTTCATAACACAAACCGAATTCATGAAATCATGTTTATTATGTGTGCTATTATTTAAAAATCAAATAAACTCCTAATACTAAGTAATAAATTATGATAATGGGACTGTTCTTCCTTTGATACTATGCTATAATGACTCCTCATAGAACTGGCTGAGTTATTACTTCAGTTTCCAGTAATGCTTTAAATGATGGTTTCTGTACTTTCTCTTACCAATATTAAAAGGTATTTCAACGTTTCAGAAAAACAAGTGCATAAATAGTAAGTATTTAGACTAAAATTAGATATATATATTGAGTACATACTAAACAAAATTCATTTCCCACTTTTTCTGCAAATCTTATAGAATGCAGGCTGAGCATCCACAATTCAAAAATCTAAAAATCCAAAATGCTCCAAAATGTGAAACTGTTTGAATCCTGACATGATGCTCAAAGGTCAAAGGAAATGCTCATAAGAGCATTTTGGATTTCAGAGTTTTGGATTAGAGATGCTTAAGAGGTGTAATGCAAATATTTCAAAATCCGAAATCCAAAACACTGCTGGCTCCAAGCATTTCAGATAATCGATACTCAATCTGTATCTAAATGATATAATATCTCTCTTGTTAATAAGCTCATGTTAAGGGAAAAGGACAAAGAGGAAAGAACCAAGCACTTTACAAGTTTATTCAACTAAAGTGAAAATGGTGATAACCACCAAGATCCAGTACACCCTGAACCTTTTAAAACGAACACCTAAGACCCAGTATAATCCTAAAATTTCTACATGACATTAACACCATGAGATGTTTGGGTTCATCTGGTTACATTCTCTTTCATGAACCTACTGAAACAGGAACTTAGAGCCACCAGTGAGATTTACCTGCAGTTGGAAATGAGAAGTGTCCTGTCTGAAAACACCCTACACATCCAACAATAAAGTTCATTCTATTAAGTCTGTGTTCTCAATTACTTTACTAAAAATCAATCAATGACTATTACTGTACACTATTAGAAAAATAAAGCCAGTTGTATGTTTTTGGATTGCCTTTACATTACTACTTAAAAGTCTCATTATTTTAAAGCCAGTAATATTATTTCACCAGGTGTCAATTAAAATTTACACAATTCACACATAAACCATGGAGCATACTATTTTTTTTTAAATGTTACCATGGAAGCAAACCAAGATTTACCTGTAGTGATGGCTCGATGAAATTGGTGCATGTCTTCTCCTGATACCTCCTGCGCTACCTGTAATATCTTCTGTCGGACACCATCCAATTTAATTTCTGATTCATTCAGTATTTCTTCCATATCAGGAGCACTATAACCAAGACATTGGTAACTTTTAGAACATGAACCAGATGCTTTGATGGTGAAAAATGAAACAATCTAAATATCAACATATGATAAAATAAATACCGTATATATTTGGATATTTGTAACACTAAACTACAATCATATTTTAATAATAGTATGTAAAAGCACAGAAAATGCTAAAAACACATTATCAAGTTAAAAAGTATTAATATATAATATGCATAATATGACCTTACCTAGAAGAAAAATTTTGTTCCTAAAAATGTGACATCTGTCTGTTTCTAGTCAAGATGGAGTTACATAAACTAAATTTATCCTCCCATCTTAATCAACTAAAAAAATAAATAAATATACAAACAATGTTTTCAGACACTGAACTAAAGGCAGCATGAAGGATTGATTACCAGGGGAAAGGGGGAACAACATACATCAGGGGTGGGGAACCTGTGGCCTTCTAGGTCCTTAAGTGTGGCCTTTAGATTAAATTCAAATTTTACAGAACAAATTTTTAGTTTTACTAATACATTTTTGTTCATCTTTTATATTTTTATTTTATTTTTAAAATGAAGGATAAAATAAGTTTCAATGAAATAATCCTCCCAGATTGACCAGCTCAGTTAAAACATTAGTAAGCCATAAGGGCTAAACTGATGGCTGCTACACTCATGATTTAGTTCTAACTACCCCCGCCTGACTGGTGCCACTACCGCATGAGGCTGGTTGGTGAGAGTTTATGGTCAAGTACATCAGTCTGTTATCAGCTTTTGACAATGGTGCACTGTGTTTCTGTGTGAAGTAGAATTTGTGAATAATTGCAGAGCTCAACACTATTTTTTAATTGTCTGTTTAACAGCCCATCATGTCAAAGAAAACAAAGAATGCTGAAGGAAGAAAAAGGATTTTTAAATGAGGACTGAGAACTGCAATAGTATCTTGTTTCTGCTACACATAAGATGATTTCTTTGTTTTGTAATACTGCAATATCAACATCAAAGAAATTCAATGTTCATCAGCATTGTAACACTCACAAGGACCACAAATATTTTAAATTAGAGGGAGAGGTGCAAAAGGTTATACTGCAGAAATTAAAAGATGACTAACAAAAACAAGACAATTATTTCAAGCAGCAATAAGATCTGGAAATAATGCCACTGAAGCAATTTACAAAGTAGTTTATATACTCAAGGGGGAAAAAATGAGAAGCCATTCAGTGATGTAGAAATTGTGAAAGATTACACTGTAGAATTTGTAGGATGCTTAGACACCGATAATGTTTCAAAGTACAAACAACTGCCTCTTTCAAGAAAAACCGTAACTGATCAACAGCATGAATTAGTCTTCAACGTAACAGAACAACTTCATGCAATACTTCAAAGGAAAATATATATTATTCAATCGCTTGGGATGAATCAACTGATACTACTGACTCAGTGCAGGTGTTATACTTCATTCGGGTCATAACAGAAGACTTCCTTTGCTACAAAGAGTTACTCACTTTGGGCACTCTTGCAAACAGAACAGGGGGAATACGTATCTTCGACAACTTTCAAGATAAATGTCATGAAGCTGGACTGAATTTGGTAAATTTAGTGAGTGTATGTACAGATGGTACACCTTCCATTACAGGAAAAAATGAAGGGTTTATTGAACAGATTAAAAAAAAAGTATTATTTGCAGCCATTGAACTATGGAAAAAAGATATAAAAAAAATAACTATTAAAAGATCCAGATGCTCTCATTTCTTTTAATTGTATCTTACAGCAGCAAAAGCTCTGTGATAAGCTACTAATTTAAGTGACACTTTGCAACAAGCTATAAGTATTATTAACTATATTTCTGCAAATGCAACCATGGCATTGACAGTTTCATAACATGCTAAAGTTAGATGATGAGGTATTCAGTGTGGACTTGCTGCACCATTCTAAATTGCATTGGCTATCACAGAGACAGGTGTTAGTCAAAATTTTATCTCTGCGAGAACAGATACTTACATTTTATGAAGAACAGAATCAGCAATGTGAATTACTGAAAGATTTTTTGGGAATGATAATAAAACGAATAAAAAAATTTAAAAAAGAAGATTTCTATAGGAATGCAGCATTTCTGTGTGATATGTCAAATCAAGACAACTTGAATATTTCTTTGCAAGGTAAAACTAACTTCATACAATATGTGGCAAAAAAAAATCTAAGCATTACGAAAAAAGCTATCTTTTTTTCAAAACACTTCTTCAGAAGGAAATTTTGGATGAATATTTTCCCCAGTTAGCAAAGGTCATTGATGAGCAGGATGACATATGCAAATCATTTGAAGCATATGTAGCTATTAATTGGAGAATACAATGAAAAGTTCACTGACTTTGAGAATCATGACATCACACTCAAATTAGCATTTCAGCCTCGCCTAGCTGGTATCACCAAGGCACCTAAAGAACTACAGAGGGAAATGATTCAGCTCTCAGTAGAGGACATTTTAAAGTCATTGTTTGATGCTAAGAAAGATCCAATTGAAATACGGAAAAATGCAACACAATATCCATGCCTTTGGCAACATGCCTGAGACACGCTGTCTTGCTTTCAACCACTTATTGCTGTAAACCTACATTCTCAAGATACCGTTAAGGTTACAAATCACTGACACCCATCTAGAGGATCAACTGAAACTGCAGACCTCCAAATATTCAAATGATTTCCAACAAAAAGAAGACACAACAAAGTCATTAAAAGGTTAACTTTAAAATGAACAAATAGTTTTCATTTTTTGAAATTATTAAGTGCAGAGTAGTTAGAGTCTCACAAAATAATGTACATATCTAATTGAAATTTCTTGAATGCAGCCTCATTTGATTACAGCTAAATTAATGTGGATTTCCAACAAGAAAAGGTTCCCGACCCCTGACATACACCTTATGACTGTCCTATCTTACTGCCTGGAAAGTTTCCAAGTGACCGTGCAAGGACAAGAAACCTGGGTGGGGTGCAGGAATCAGCCTGAATAGAAAAGGAGGAGTCTGGAATTTAAGGGAGTCAAGCCAGTTAAAATTTGCAGGACAGAGCAACAATGAGGAGAAACCTGCACAAAGAGAGAGCTTCAGAGATCTTTAGAAAGGACCTTCTAAAGTCCAGCTCAGTACTTATCAGTGCAAGCATGTGAGGAAAACTACCCAAGGCTTGGGGAAAAAACCACTCAAAGTGAGCAAGCAGAACAATCCCGTAGCTTACAGAGCCAGAAAATTATTACCAGCAGACTGACACTACAAAAGCTATTAAACGAAGTTCTTTAGGCAAAAGGAAAATAATATCAGATACAAATCTGAATGTATATATAAAGGAATGAACATCAGAAATGGTAAATGTGAACAAACAATCTTTTTCTTATTTTTGTCGTACTATTTAAAGTAAAAATAATAATGCATTGTGGGGATTATAACAAATACAGAAGAAACATGAATTATAACAGTAGCAAAAAAAGCCAGGCCAGCAAAGGGAAAATGGAAAAGGAAGTATACTATTACAAGGTTCTCACAATATGTGCGAAGTAATATGCAAGTAATCCTAACTTTGCATGGTACTATCTTAAATGAAACTTATGAATATCAACACTCCACTTGCAAACTGTTAACAAAGAACCTGGTAAAAGAAAGAGATGGTTCTTATACGCACAAGTTTCAGTTAACACAGTATTGTGTAAAGTGACAATGGTCAACAGTGAGAAGTAAAGATATATACTATAAACCATAAAACAATCACTATAAAAACAAAAAGGTATAGCTAATAAGCCAACAAATAAGACAAGATGGGATCAAAAAATACTAAATCCAAAATAAGGCAGAAAAAAGCAGATGGATGGTAGATTCAAACACAACCATATCAAAAATCACACTAAATGTAAATGGTCTAAACATCTCCATTTAATAAATGTAAATGGTCTAATTAACATCTCCCTACTAACAAAGACTGACAGAATGGATAAAAACAGCATGAAAGACAAGAAATCCACTTTAAATATACACATAAATAGTATTTTTCATTTATTTTAAGAGCTATTTCCCTCCCCAGGACTATGATGTTCTCTTATGTTATTGTTGAAGAGATTTCTTGCCTTCCATTTACATTTAGTGCTGGAATTCATCTGAAATTCATTTTCTTGAGGTTTTCATACACACTATTACAATGTCACTTCTGCCCTAAATCATGTATCCACATATATAAATCTGTATCTGGGATTTTTATTCTGTTCCACTGGGGTATCTAATATTTTTTCAATACAACTCTCTTTTAAATACTGTATTTTAAAAATAATATTCAGTATGTTCTCTGACCACAATGAAATTAAATTAGAAATCAATATCAGAAAGATATCTGGAAAATCTCCAATATATTTGGAAACAAGATATCATACTTCTAAATAATCCATGGGTCAAAGATTAAATCAAAATGAAAATTAGAAAGCATTTTGAACTGAATGAAAATGAAAAAAACAATACATTAAAACTTGTGGGATGCAGTTAAAGCAGTACTTAGAGACTGAAAGGGAAATTTATAGCACTAATACCTATATTATAAGAGAAAAATGACTCAGCTGCTTCTTGATCTCAGCTTCTGCCTTAAAAAACTAGAAAGACAGGAGCAAATTAATCCAAAGTAAACAGAAAAAATGAAATAACATTAATAACAGAGATAAATGCAACAGAAAATCAAAAAAACAATAAAGAACATCAACAAAACCAAAAGTTGGTTCTTTGAGATTAATAAAACTGATAAACCTCTAACCAGACATATCAGGAAAGAGAAGACACAAATTACCAACATCAAGAATGAGATAGGGGGCCAGGCTCGGTGGCTCACACCTGTAATCCTAGTACTCTGGGAGGCTGAAGGGGGCAGATCATTTGAGCTCAGGAGTTCGAGACCAGCCTGAGGAAGAGACCCTGTCTCTACGAAAAATAGAAAAAATTAGTCGGGCATGGTCGCACATGCCTGTAGTCCCACCTACTTGGGAGGCTGAGGCAGGTGGATTGCTTGAGACCAGGAGTTTGAGGTTGCTGTGAGCTAGGCTGACACCACGGCACTCTAGCCGGGGCAACAGAGTGCGATTCTGCCTCAAAAAAAAAAAAAAAAAAAAAAAAAATGAGACAGAGGACATCACTACAGATCCTATAGGCATTAAAAGGATAATAAATTTTATGAACTTTATTCCAATCAATTTCATAACTTAGAAAAAAATGGATAAGTTCCTTGAAAGACACAAACTACCAAAGCTCATTGAAGAAAGTCTATGTCTACTAAAGAAAATTAATTTGTAGTTAAAATATGAAATTTTCTAATTGACACTAGCTATCTTTGTGTACTGTGGCTGGCTGATTTCTTTCACAAAGTACTTTTAATTTCCTGAAGTTTCTAATTTTTCTCAAGTTTATAATTTTTCTTACATCCACTATTTTCTCAGTTTACTAATCAAAACTATATGTACAATATGGTCACAACTATGATGAAAAATTAGTGCATAGTATGTGACATCTGCTATTGATAATAGCTATATTTGGGTATTATGACTGACTTCTCCCATTAAGTAGCTCTACTTTTCTGTCATTTATTGTTTTTCTAAAGATATCTTTAAGGGGCATTTATTATTTTTTAGTGGAAAATCCTTAAAAGATGACTCTACACAATGTAGATTTTCCTCCCGTCACATTCCTATTACACAGGTTAAACATCCCTAATCTGAAAATCCAACGTCTGAAATACTCCAAAATCCAAATTTTTTGAGCACCAAGGTGACACTGAAAGGAAATGCTCATTGGAGCATTTCAGATTTCGGATCTCCAGATTAGGGATCTTCAACTAGTATGTTATCTGCAAATATTCCAAAATCTGAAATCTAACACACTTCTGGTCACAAGCATTTTAGATAAGGGATAGTCAACTTTTACATTTTTATTTATTTAAGCTGCTGAATATTGATAGCAATTGTTTTAGAATTGCAACTGGTACTGAAAAAAAGTCCATAATTAATCACAACAGTTCTGCTTATTTCCGTAATACAAGCTTGACTGTGTATAAGTTATTTAAGTAAAGAAAACAAGCAAAATCTAATTTTACAGAGTCAGGTAAGAAAAAAAGGTTAACAGTGTCACATTTCAATAAATCTATATATGACAAATTTGCTATTTAATGGAACAAAAATTAAAGCATTAGAGAATTATCTTAAAAGTTTTAAGTTAGTGAACGGAATACTTCAATATTTTTAATAATAAAAAAGCTGATAAACTATAAATACTTCCCTAAATACTTCGTTTGGGGGGGATGGGGTCTTGCTGTGGTGCCCAGGCTGGTCTCAAACTCCTGGGCTCAAGCAATCTTCCCACCTCAGGCTCCCAAAGTACTAGGATTACAGAACCTAGCACTATGCATGAGCCACCACACCTGGCCTTCCCCCAAATACTTTATAAGCTATATAGTGTAAAGCCAATATGGCTATCCTTCCAGAGGCATTTGCAATCTGCAATAAGAATTTCTCTTTGGGAGCTGGACCTGAAGCACATAAGCTGGGGAGTTGTAGGATAGACACTTTGTACCCTTACATGGAACAGAGAAGCAAAGGAAGCTGGCCAAATGAAATATGAAGCAAACAAAGAAACAAAAATGAAAGATGGAGATACCCAGCTGTAATCTTTATAATTCACTTCCTTGCTCTACTTAGGCTAATTTAAGCTAGTTTCTTTTACTGGCAAGCAAGAAATCTATCAAATATACACAGCCTGCCTAGAAAAATAAAAAAGTCCTAGAGAAAGAAAATTCAAAGAAAATAATGTCACAAAACTGAAAGAAAAGGAACTGAAGGAATAATGTCACAGAGCTGAAAGGAGGAAGAATTAAGCAGTCAAGAGTATCACATGCACCGCACTTGACTAGTCTTAAAAAAAAAAGTATCATATGCTGCAGAAATGTAAAATAAGAAAACAGGCGAGTGTGCATTAGATTTAACAGTATGAAGGTAAAAGGACAACTTCAATAATTGTGAGGCAGAAAGCCAGATTGCACTGAAAAATGAATGAGAAAATCAGTAGATTTTAACATTTATCTAATTATTAAAATTTTCACACTTATCCAAGTAAAGCTTTACTGTAATAGATTCTAATAATCAAAAATTTAGTATATTTTCACAATAGCTGTATTTAATGGACACTGAACAGAACACAAAATTCCTAGCTGCTCTGAAAATAAGAATTTTCCACTTCTATTTTTATTAAAATATTTATTCCTAAATTGTACCTGCTACTAATGTCCTCTAATTCTAATTTTCACAAAGCCATAGAATATTCTAATAGTTATTTCCATAGAGATATAAAGCATAAAAAATATATAAACTAACAAATTTGAAAGATGTTTACTTACCTCGTAATCCTATGGAGTAGAAAAATTGTCCTTTTACTTTCAACAGTTATATCCCGACTAAGTTTCACAAGTCTCTCATATTTGTCATGCCTTGCATCAAGTTCCTGCTGAAATGCTAAGAACACATTTTTTTTTTACTATAAGCATATTTACTTTACACTCAAAGCCTATCAAACAATACAAAGAATGCACGTCACAATATGAATGCAGACAACAGCTATAGTCACTTGCATTCATTTAAGAAATAACACAGTAGAACATGGTGGTAATGACCCTAATTCTGAAAACACGAAAAGCTGAACACTATAAACAATCTCTATTGCCTACTGTCTACTGTGTTCTTAATTATCAAACATCCGGGTCTACATCACTAAAATTCTTGAAGTACTTAGGTCCACTGAACCATATCGTTCAAATTTGTTTTATTATGTTCTCAGACGTCTAAATCTTTAAAACTAATATTAATATTTTCTGTAAAAGCCAACTATGCACCAAAACACATAAATTCCTGAATCCTTGGAGACTTTTTAAGAACTCTATAAACTCCATTAAATAAGGGCATCATTAGTGTATCAAAATGAATATGCAACAGATTTCTTAAAATGAATGCCTCAGTATGTAAATTATACCTCAATTTTTAAAAAGATACAAAATTATGACTATCACATTTAAATATTAAATAACAAGCTAATTAGCCATTTATTTTTAGATTGTATATAACCTCAAATTTAATTTATATTTTCACATATAGTAATACTGCATACATAAACCATAACATACTTGAAAATATCTATTTTCAAAAAGATAACAAAGACGAAAAAAGGGGAAAAAAGATTGAAAATTCAAAACCACGATATGAGTTAGCTTTGATATAACTAGAGGACTAGATCATAAAGTAGTTTTGCAATCAAGTTGTGGCAGAGTTCATCTGAAAATGATCGGGGAACCATCAAAACTTAAGTAATTAGGCCAGGAAAAGGTCGGCTGATAATTGAGTTAGGATGTTAGAAATCTAGGAAGAGAATTGAAAAGTAGGAGAAAACTAGGAAGAGTTCCTGAGAACAAAGAAAAGCTGAATGCAGGCTGTGGCGTAGCCTGTATCTTTTCTTTGATGATTCAGCAGTTTCACAAAGAAATTAAACTTTAACCTGTGAATTCTTACAGTGACCACAAGTCCCCCCATAATATAATATATAACAATAAGAAACCCCCCCCCGCCTCCCCTCATTCCTCCTTTTCCTTTGTGATTACAGAACAAGGCATTTCACAATTCTAACACGCCCTTCCTTCAGGAAACTTTTCAAACTTTCTTCTTAAACGTCACCACCTTGATTCCTAATAGTGTTTTCTCCTGACCCTGTAATAGCACTTAATGCTCCAGAAACTACTGAAAAAAATACTTCCATTTCTATCTATGAGATATAATTGCCAATATGCTTACCTGTTATGCTAACTTAACTTTCATCAAATAGATGAAACAGATGCTTAATTTGTTTTAGTCTAAAATACTGAGACTAGAGGATTTTTACCCTAACTAGCTTAATTTACAGAAAGCCTAACTTGAGACTAACGAACAGAAAGGATATGCATTTAAATTTTTTAAGATAGTCAAAAATCTTCACCACACCACCATCATGCTTCAGTCTCAAAATTTTTTCCTTACTAAAACTTTTAACAAATAACAATTACTTTTTAATGCTTAAAAGACTCCATCTGAGGTTTTGTGAGTAAACTCATAACAAAGCAAAAGGATGTATTAAATTTAACAAAAGAAAAATTACTTACCTTTTCTAAAATACAAAGCTACACAAAGCTATAAATATCTCATATATAACATATACAATGAAGTTTTTATATATATTCATATATATAAATTAACACTTAATAAACCAGGATAACCACTGGGAGTAGCCAGCCAGATTACCTACAGGAAAAATAATCTGCAGAATCCAAAATTTCTAAATTATAAATTCATGGCTCTAACATGTTAACTTCTCCTCACGTTCTAATCCTAGCTCGAGTCACCCACAATGTCTTCTTGCTGGCCCTAATTCTCTTCAAGCTTGCCTCTTTCTTGATGCCTCTATTTTTGCTATTGCATCTTCCTAAAATAGAATACCATTCTCTCTGACCGTCGCCTGTTTCACTCTCATCATTCAGGTATCATTCTACTCAAGGCCTGCATAAATATTACCTGTCTCCCTCCTCCCTTACTTTGTATTACTTTACCATGTGTCTTTCCCAGCATTTATCCCTCACTAGCTAAAATTATATTGTTTATTTGTAAATTTACTTGTTTGTTAACCATATGCTCCAATACAACGTAGATTTCATGAAGGCAGGGGCTTTGTCTTCACCATTGTATCACAGCATAGAGCAGTGGCTGGCAGATGTTCAGAAAACGTTTCATAAATGAACTACTTGCTGAAATCATAGGCAGTACAGCATACTGGACGAGAGCATCTGCTGTAGTTTGAGATAAACCTGATTTCCAAACAGCAGTGTGCAATTCCTTGGGAATTTAGAAGTTTTTGACAAGGAACTACAAATCAATGTGCCGAATAAGCATTGCCTCTAACATGGAATAAACAATGCATCTTACATTTATTCATAATAGTAATATAAATTAATTTTAAAGCACTGTTGAATCTGTCTTAACAGTTTCATACTGTCATCCTAATCTAAGTTACCTTATTATTTTATTACCTCTAAATAACCTTACAGATACTTCAATGCATCTGTACTACAGAAAAGCCTCTTACCTTTCTATAGCTGCAGAGTGATATTTCACAAAAATACATTTTAGTTTTCAAGACTCTCTAATGACTCTGCATTACATTTAACAAACTCCAAACTCCTTATAAGACCTTACGTAACTTGGTCCCTTGAAATACTCCCAAGGAGAACACATCATCACTGACATAGTAGTCCAGCCATGGATGTATAACCTGAATCTAATCATAAGGAAAAATTAATCAAATCCAAGTTGAGGAATATTCTATAAAATAAGGCCTATACTCTTCAACAATATCATTGTCATGAAGAACAAAGAAAGGCTGAGAAACTGTTCTGGATTACAGAAAACTAAAGAGACATGACAAGTCAATACAATATGTGATCCTGTACTACATTACTAAAGAGGAAAAAAATGCTAGACAGACATTTTTGGGGACAACTTTTAAAATATGTACTGTAGATTAAAGTATTGTAACAATGTTAAATTTCCTAAAGTAAGTAACAGCACTATAGTTATACAAGACAATAGGTGGGGTGTGGAGGCTCACAACTGTAATCCCAGCACTTTGGGAGGCCAAGCCAGAGAGATCTCTTGAGGCCAGGCGCTTGAGACCAGCCCGATCAACATAGCAAGACCCTGAACCCCATTTCTACAAAAAATTTTTTAAAATTCTTACTCTGAGCAGAGAAGTAAGAAAAATATGTATACATATATTACTCTCACTCCTAGGAAATATATTCTCAAGTATTAAGGGGTAAAGAAGCAGGATGAATGCAACTCAATTCTCAAATGGTTCAAAAAAAATGTATAAATATATAAATTTACATATATAGACAGAACGGTAAAGCAAAAGTGGCAGAATGTAAAAAATTGGTCAATCTAAGTAAAGGATATACAGAAGTTCTCTTGTACTATTTCTCCAGACGTACTATTCTTCCAATCAGTTTTATAAGTTTATTTCAAAATAAAGCTAAAAAAGATAAACTATTTCTTTATTCACATGAATCGATAATAATATTCATATGCTGACTTTTTTAGTGAAATTAAGTCTGTACCTTTGATAACAGAGTAGTTACTAGGACATTAAAGATACTGGGCTTAAGTTCAACAAACTATACCATCTCATCAAATTTTCTCTAGAAGTTAGTATTTCTCATTAAAGACCTCCCATTAGTCCTTTTCTCCTTTCTAAAATCTCCTGACAGAGTAAGCTTTTATTTATGTTAAACTTTTACAAAGACATCTGGTAAATCTTATAAGATGAAAATGAGAAGAAATGATTTTATTAATAATTTTCCTAGAATACAAATGGCTAGAGGACAAAAACAGCAACTAAAAATACTGTCATCATGTACAATAAAGCATCTATTATTTACTCTATAAAGAGGACAAAGTCATCTTATTTCTGAAGTATTTAGAAATCAAAGGCTCTGCTAATAACCAAAATATTCTTTCTTTACATACAGGTATGCCTTAATTGGGTTTTACCACTCAGAGCCTCACAATGGCCATACTGTACATATTGTAAAAAATCATCTTAGTCAACAGGACATTACCAAAATGATGACACATAACTACTTATAAATACTACTTTTAATTACCTTCCTAAATTACATAAAGTTTTTAAAATTATCTTACCACACACAATACATCCAAAAAAGACACTTGGACTTCTTTTTAAATTTATAACTTTTTCCCCCTCTCCTATATGTTTGTATTCCTGTCATTTTTTCCCCCAGCTTTACAGATACAAGATAGACTCTGGGAGGCCAAGGTGGGAAGATCACTTGCGATCAGAGTTCAAGACCAGCTTGAGCAAGAGCGAGATCCTGTCTCTATAAAAAATAAAAAAATTAGGCAGACATAATGGCATGTTCCTATAGTCCCAACTGAGTGGGAGGCTGGGCAGCAGGATCACCTAAGCCCAGGAGTTTGAGGCTGCAGTGAGCTATGATGACCCCACTGCACTCTAGCTGGGGCGACAAAGACTGTCTCAAAAAATAAAACAAAAAATATACAAAGTGACATTTTGATACACATATACATTGTGAAATGCTTATCACAATCAAGCTATTAATGTATCTATCCACTCACATAGTTACCATTTTTTGTGTGTGGTAAGAATATTTCAGATGTATTCAATGAATTTTAAGTATAAATTTTCCAAGTTTTGCAAGTCCTAGCCATTGGAATACCCTTAAACGATTTAATCTCTAAATAACTACTTTATTTCAGAAGACTTTCACTACACAAGCCCAGCAAGTTGCCTGGCCTGTAGGAAGCACCCAACAGATGTATTATGCATAAATTAAAAAAACCAAGAACTTAAACTATTAACTAAATTAGTAGCTGACAAGGATCGTAATATATCAGGTCTTTTATCACTGAGATAATAATTAGCCAGAATTTTGCCTAATATTTTAAGATAATATGTATTCTTTTTATGAATACATTAATGACCACTGTGAGTTGGTTACTATCAACACAAAGGTAGATAAAATACAGTTCCTATCCTCAAGGTGCTCAGTCCAATATGAGGGACAGAGATACAAACAAATAAAACATAAACATGCGATTAGGCAAAAATATATATGCAAAAGGTTTAGAAAAGAACCACATCTTTCTTGTTCATTACTAACACATGCTAGAACATAGGAGATGCCCAGTAACTATTTAGTGACTGGACAGATGAATAATGAATGAATGTAACGTGTGACACAGTCTGCTAGACAGAAAAATAGGAAAGCCTCAAAGGGAGGAAGCTACTTGAGCTAAGTCTTGAAGAAAGCCATAGTTCACCAGATAGGTAATGGGGGCACCAAGTTAGGAACAATTCTAACTTCCGGATCAATATGCTTTTTATTCAACTACAGCTAGTTGTCTTACAGCTTTGAAGACCACTGTAGGTACTGCAGTGGTTTCAAAATATGTCCACAAATTACTCGAGACTCCTCCCTTCCAAAGGTAGAACCTAATTTCCTTTCCTGTAAACATGAGGCAGAGTTTTTAAACTGCCTCGCTTCTAACAAATAAACTTGACTAAAGTGACAGTTTGTAAGTCTGAGATTGGGACACAAGGAGACTGTGGTTTCGTCCTTGCTCTCTCTCTGGAGAACACTCAAGCAGCACATGGAGAGGTCCACGCGGAGAGGATAGGAGAGCTGGTTGCAGGCAGAGGCCTAAATTGTCAATAGCTGTGGATCCTCCAGCCCCAGCCAAGCCTCCAAATGATTCCAAGTCAAAACCAACCAGATTCCTGAATCTGAGATTCCTAAGGTACAGGATAGTGGAGAGAGGGGGACACAGGAAGAAGGATTTTGTTTGACATTTTGTTTTGAAATGAAGAACTTGACCAAATTAATGTGCTGAGAAAAGGGGGACTGTGAATATATATGTGCATGTGTAAGATTTACTAACAGATGTGAGTTTCCATTCTGTGCAAAGCGCTAGAGCCAAAAAGAAACAGTCCCTGCACCAGGGGCAGTGGCTCACACCTGTAATCCTAGCACTCTGGGAGGCCAAGGCAGGAGGATTGCTCGAGGTCAGGAGTTCGAGACCAGCCTGAGCAAGAGCAAGATCCTGTATCTACTAAAAATAGAAAGAAATTAGCTGGACAACTAAAAATGTACAGAAAAAATTAGCCGGACATCATGGCACATGCCTGTAGTCCCAGCTACTTGGAAAGCTGAGGCAGAAGGATCGCTTGAGCCCAGCAGTCTGAGGTTGCTGTGAGCTAGGCTGACACCACGGCACTCTAGCCTGAGCAACACAGCAAGACTCTGTCTCCAAAAACAACCAAAAAAAGAAAAAGAAACAGTCCGTCCTCAAAAGTCTAGTCGAGGAAACAAAATTAATACACATTAAATATAAATATGTTAATATACAATAGATGAAAAACTATCAGGTACACAATAATGTTTAAGTATATGGCATGTCCAATATTAATTAACTAATGTTTAATGAGCTAATGTTACCTGTGTTTAATGTTAAAATGTTAAATGTTTATTTGTTTACTAACGCTGTTTACCTTAATGGGACATAAAAGTCAAGGCCTTTGGAATTACAGACTTTCAAGGCAGATCTAGCACCATCATAAAACCTCCAGGAAAATTAAATTTCACATCTGCACAACCTAAATTCTTAGTGGCTGTTTTCTTGTTCACAACACGGCTAATTAATTTTTGTTACAGCTTTTAATTCTCTCCCCTTCACCAACTTACGTTACAAAGAACTTACATTTGAAGGCCAGCATCACGGGTGAAGATGAATTAACATCCTTCCCTTCTCTTCTTTGGTTATGTGGAAAATTGTCATGCTTCCTTTTCCTGAACCCTCCTGATCCTTATGTAAAGAAGAAGAAAAGTTGGACAGGGACCTTCCATCACCAAGAGTTTCCAAAACAGAACACAGGCAAACCCCCTTCCCTTCCTTCCTTCAAAACTAAACACCCACAGGGCCCTTGCCTTAGCGGCTTCCTCCGCAGACTGGCAGAAAAGCAGCCCTGCCTTTTCCCCAAAATCACCCAGGCTCCCACCAACCGGTTCCTTAATCTGGCGCAAGGGGAGCAATTACCGAACTAGAATAAAATTACAGCTCGCAGATTTCAGAAAATGAGACGCGTAAACAGGGCCAACCTGGCCGGGGAAAGAACCAGAGGCGCCGCCCCCCGAGCCTGCAAGGGAAGAGGACATCCTCCAAGGGTGAGGAGAATGGGAAAATCGCGTAAATAGGCAGGAGAGCCTCCCCCTCTGAATAAATAACGACCGGTTCAGGTGAAGACGCCACCTTCTTTGCTGCTCATGTCGTCGAGGCCTGCGGTAAGCCAAGCGGGGACTGACGGCCCTGTGCCGAGCGGAGCGCGCGGAGTGCCGACCGACTGCGGAGGCGCTCTTCGCGGCCTGGCTGACGTCGACGCACTGGCCGGAAGCGCGCGCCCCCAGCCACCGGCGCCGCTCCCTGCCCCCTCCGCTTACTTCCGGCCTGCGATCCGAGCCCTGCGCCGCTGGATCCGCTCCCCGCGTGGTCCGGGGACCTCGCGCCTGCGCGCCGTCGCGCCTGCCCTCTGCTGTGCCTGAAGACAGAAACGCCTCCCCACGCCTCACAGCAAGCTCTGTTAATAAAAAGAAAGTGCATCCTCCAGGAGCTGAGATTTTCGTGAAAGTAAAGGAAAGCGGCAAAAAATTAAAAAAAAAAATTGTACGTGACTTTTTTTTCAAGGCACCTTTGGAACACCCCCGTCCGTCCGCGGCCGGGACCCAGCGTCGCGCGCGGTGCACCCTGGGGGTTGTAGTCCGCCTGGGAGCGGGTCCTACGGTTCCCGCCTGCTAGGCGAGTGAGGCGCGATTGAGTCCTGGAGCTCTCTGAGCATGTAGGAAAGTCTTTTCTGGATCCAGATGCAACCTTACAGATAGGCGTTTTTAAACTTCCCATTACTGGCAGTGATGCCAGGAGCTTTATGCGATGGAAATATGCGAGTTAGTCGGTGTGAATGGTGTTGCTACTGTTTTCTCTGACGAAGGTAAAGCTTGCCCTTCGGTTCTCCTCCACCTGTCCCCCTGCCCGCGTCCCCCCTTGTCCCTCCTCCACTGCCCTCTCTCGCTTCACTCCTTTTTTTCCTGGCTCTCGGGAGCCAGAATGCCTGCGTTCAAACTTGCCTCCCCCACGGAGTGGTTGTGCGACCTTGAGGAAGCAGTTAACCTCCGTGCCTCAGTTTCTTTATCTGTAAAATAGGAATAGAATAGTATCCACCTCGTGGGATTATTTGAGTATTCAAGGATTTACTGCTAAGACTGATGAAGACTGTCTTTCACATAGTTAATGCTCGATTAAACATTAGATTTCCCCCACCATGTTTCTCCAAAAAGAGAGAGGTTTGGTAACAGGTGTGCTAAATTGTGAGCCTTTTATTACGGGCAAGCACCGCCATACCTTACTAGACTCTGTGCCCATCGTACCCCCCAATACTTCTTAGCGCTGAGCCCCTACCCCTTGTAAGCCTCCATCAATGTTTGAAGAAGGATATTCGTATCATCAAGATAGGTAACTAGGTGTCAATTCAGCACCCTCTAGAGATAAACTCAGGCCAAGGCTTGGTAAGTTATGTGCCCTAAGCCTAGTAGAGAAAACACAAGTACACTTTATTAAGCTATTTCTAAATAATCTCCATGTTGTAGGCACGCATTTTACACACAGTCTTTCCTCGTTAATTTAGGATCAAAGGAACAGTGAAGGAAATAACTTGGCTAGAATATGGTAGAAACTTCAAGGCACAGGAGTGACATAAAGGTTTCTGCTCTGGATGATCTCTAAAGTGTCTTCCAACTCTAAAGTAAGACAGTAAGTACCACCTATCCTCCCTTTGCAGCCCTGTAAATAGATGAATTGATTAGCCAAATTCCTTGAGATATAGTGGGCTCCTGGGGACCTTGCTTGATGGGCTAATTGCTTTGTGGATGTTGGCAAATAATTCTCCTGTGTTTGTGTGATGTCTGACCCCGATGCCCCTATTCTTTGATTAAAGAGGACTTGACAATGCCAAAAAAAAGATAATTCTGATTTAAATCTAGTCATTTTAATAAGGCTCCTTCTAGATCTAAGGAAGCCAGTAGTTATGAACATTTTTAGAGTCAATACTTATTTTACTATACCACAGTGTGGGAAAGGGTTTTCTCCTAACTCTCCTGGAATAGCAGCTCCCAAGATCCCAGCTTCCCCAAACCCGAATGCCTTTTCTTTCTCCAGCCACCGCTCCCCTAGCCTGTTCAACTACAGCTCTGTTTCCTGTACTGCTTGTCACTGCTTCCCATAAATGTAATGATTAGAACACTGAGTTTCATAACCTGTAATGAATTCTCAAAGCACTTAATGGAGGTGAATCCTGGGAGCATTTTCCCAGCACTTATTTGCATATGCATTTACCCCAGGCTTCCCCAGGTGTCCCAACTTGTAGCTACTCCTTTGTCAGGAAATAGCTTTCAACCTCTGTGGCAACCTGTATCCCTGCCCTGTCTTTTTGTTTTATTGCTTCAGATGCTAACACAGTTTTGGTACTTGGCAAAACAGTTTTTTGTTTGTTCTTAAAGGAAGACTACCACGCCAAGTCAGGGAAGGGAAAGTAAAGATTTCAGCAAGACCTAACCTCTGGATGTTCTTAACTGCTTCTATGGAATTCTGATCACCCATGTTTTACTCAATAAAGCACTGACCTTTTCAGTTGCACCATTGTTATTCAGTTCATAAATCCTCACATTGGTCACCATTACAGGAGAATAATCACAAATCAAAATCAGTTTTGTACATTGAAGGAAAATTATAGAATCCAGTAAGAAAAGAAATATAGGCCCTCAAGAGGTTATCTGTTTCAGCATTTCCCGTATTTAGTTATTTTATACATCCTGGGACAGGGGAGATCATGAGGAATTGCATGGAATCTCGAGTGACCTAGTCACAGCAACCTCAAACTCCTAGGCTCAAGTGACCCTCCTGCCTCAGCCTCCTGAGTAGCTTGGACTACAGGCTTGCGCCACCAAGCCTGGCTAATTTTGTCTATTTTGTGTAGAGATGGGGTCTTGCTCTTGTTTGAGTTGGTCTCAGATTCCTGGCCTCAAGTAATCCTCCCACCCTGGTCTCCCAAACTGCTAGGATTACAGGCATTAGCCACTGTGTCCAGCCCTAGAGTGACCATTTTTAAAAAGATAACCATAATACTTGAAAGATACTGTGGGGTCTGGAATTACATTATGAAGCATACACATTACCAATTCACAGGTTTATATTTTTAGGCAGTACTAGGATGTAGTAGCAGAAAATGATGTTTCAGTTCTACAAAATAAGAGAGGGAAGCTGGGATTTGAGGAAGTAGAATAATGGATAAAACCACAATGAGATATCACTTCACATCTACTAGGTTACTGTAATAATAATAAATAACAATTGTTGGTAAGGATATGGAGAAATTAGGACCCATATACATTGCTGGCAGGAATGTAAAATGGTGCAGCCACTATAGAAGACAATTTGGCAGTTTCTCAGAAAGTTAGACACAGAATTACCATAAGATCCAGCAATTCCACTTCTAGCTATGTATCTTGAACATAAATGTTCATAGCAGCACTATTTGCAGTAACCAAAAAGTAGAAATAACCCGAATATCGATCAATAGGTAAATGGATAAACAAAATGGTATATCCATACAATGGAATAGTATTTGGCAATAAAAAAAGAATGAAGTATTATCCATGCTGCAACATGAATAAACCTTAAAAACATCGTGCTAAAGTGAAAGAAACCAGTCACAAAAGATCACTTGTTATGTGATTCCGTTTATATGAAATGTCCAGAATAGACAAATTATTTATAAAGGCAGTAGACTCATGGTTGCTTAGGGCTGGGGAGCATGGAAGAGTGAGATAGAGGGATGATATCTAAAGGGTATGGGGTTCTTCTCAACATGATGAAATGTTCTAAAACTTGATCATGGTGATGGTTATACATATCTGAATATACTGGAAATTATTGATCACTTTAAATGATGAGTTGTATTATATGTGAATTATCTCAATAAAGCTATTAAATGTTTTAAAGACTCATGGGAAACATTCCTTTCAAGTCTTACAGCTATATTATTATAAGGGAAAACATTAAAAAATATGGCTAAGTGTATTTTTAATCTATAATAAAAATATGTAGAGTACTTTGCAGATTTGACAGTACCTCAAGAAATATTTCTGTGCCTAAGTTGTGCCTGGCAATAGTCTGTAATAAAAATATGTACAGTGCTTTACAGGTTTCACAATACTTCAATAAGTATTTCTGTGCCAAGTTTATGCCTGGCAATGTGATTGGTGCCATCGAGGACAGAAACATTTACTTATTCATTCAACAAATATTTATTGAGCACATACCATGTTAAAGGTACTTTTTTAAGGGTTGGTGATTCCAGCTTTCATGAAGATTATTTTCTCATAAGAGGAGACAAACAACAAAATGAAGAAGTCAAGTATATAACATTAGAAAGCAATCATTGCTATAGAAACAAATAAAGTGAAGAAAAAAGAGATGAGGAATAGGATTGCCTGGGGTGGGAGTGGGCATGACAATTGAGATAGGATGGTCAGCAAAGACTTCACTGAGAAGGAGATATGTGGGCAAAGAGTTAAAAGAGGTGAAGAAGTAAGTTTTGCTAATTAATATCTGAGATAATTTTTCCTTTGTGTACCACTAATTCTCCTGTCTGTCTCCTATATTATTATTTTCTTTTGGTCTATTCTCATCGCCATACACATGCTGTCATATTTCCCATCTTAAAATACATTTCCTGACTCTACTTCTGTCTCCAGCTTACACACTATTTCTCTGCTCCTCTTTGCAGTCAAACTCCTATGCTGTCCTCTCTCGTTCTCTTTGATCCATCTCTAATCATTACTCGGAATCTGCTCTTGTCAAGATTCCTAATGAATTCCACATTTTTAAATCAGATGGGCAATGCTTACTGCTTGTCTCACTTGACCCTGAAGCATCATTCCCTGTGTCACTGCCAGACCACATTCTCTTGGCTTTCCTTCTACCTCACCAGCCAATTCTCCTCAGTCCTTTTTGGTTCCTTCTTGTCTCCCCAAACTCTTGACATTGAATTGCTCCAGAAGAATTCCACTCTTCTTTATTATACTTTCTCGTTGATCCTATTCCCATGATTTAAAATGTTGTCTGTAATCTAACAGTTCTCCACTTTCTATATCCGGTTCAGAAAATTCATATATCCAGTCCAAACTTATGTCAAATTACCTATTCAGTATCTTCTCTTAAGTGTTTAATATGTATTCAAAATTAACATGTCTAAAGCTGAACATAACTTCCCCAAAACCTACGTCTTCAACAGTATTCTCTATTTCAGTTCATTTCTGTTCTTCCAGTTGATCAGACTGAAAAACTAAAATCATCATTGACTCCCCTTTCTTTTTTTTTTTTTTTTTTTGAGACAGAGTCTGGCTCTGTTGCCCAGTCTAGAGTGCCATGGCGTCAGCCTAGCTCACAGCAACCTCAAACTCCTGAGCTCAAGCAATCCTTCTGCCTCAGCCTCCCAAGTAGCTAAAACTACAGGCATGTACCACCATGCCTGGCTAATTTTTTCTATATATTTTTAGTTGTCCGCCTAATTTTGTTCTGTTTTTTAGTAGAGACAGGGTCTCACTCTTGCTCAGGCTGGTCTCAAACTCCTGAGCTCAAACAATCCACCCATCTCGGCCTCCCAGAGTGCTGGGATTGCAGGCGTGAGCCACCATGCCAGGTGTATATATTGTATGTTGGTGGACCCATAGATAGTTGTTCATCCTTCTTTGTGAGTCTCCAATGTCCTTTAGACCACTCTGTGTGTGCTTGCGTAGCTATAGTTTAGATCCCACTTATAGGTAAGAACATATGGCATTTATTTTTCTGTTCCTGAGTTACTTCACTTAGGAGTAGGAAGCTTCCAGCTTCATCCAAGTTGCTGCAAAAGATATTATTTCATTCTTTCTTATCACTAAGTGGTACTCCATCATATATATATCCAGCACATTTTCTTTATTCACTAATCAATTGATGAGCACTTAGATTGATTCCATATCTTTGCAATTGTGAATTATGCCATGATAAACATGTGATACAATGTTTATAATAACAAACATTTTGATATAATGATTTTTTTTTATCTGGGTAAATACCCAGTAGTGTGGTTGCAGGGTCAAATGGTAGGTGTACTTTTAGTTCTTTGAGAAATCTCCATATTGATCTTCATAGAGGTTGTACTAATTTACATTGCCACCAACAGTTTATCAGTCTTTCCTTTTCACTGCATCCTTGCCAACATCTATTGCTTTTTTACTTTTTAAATAATGGCTATTCTAATTGGAGGAAGACGGTATCTCATTGTGGTTTTAATTTGCATTTTCCTGATAATTAGTGATGTTTAGCATTTTTTTCATGATTGTTGGCCATTTGTATATATTTATTTGTATATATTCTTTTGAAATGTACTAAGACTTTTAAAAATATTTATACCAATTGACCTACCATTTCTACTTTTAAAATGTATCCTAGGCAGCTATCCAGAAATGTAGACAAAGCCTTAGGTACAAATTCAATGTAGCAGAAACTAGCAAAATTTGGAAACAATGTAATGTATAAGAATAGGAAAGGACAAGTTACACAAATTATGATACATACACCTGAAGGATAACTGTGTAGCTATTATAAACACATTTTACAAAACTCTATTTAATGTTTATTTCACATAGTTATGATATATTATTCTTGTCAGGGTCTGAAATTTACCCTACTTACAAGCTAATAGCCTGTTACTGTTTCATGGATGCTGACAGAAGATGTGAGACTACTGAGTCAATGACAAAGAACTTTATTACTCACTGTACAACAAGCAATGTATCATGTCATGTTGATTTCTCTTGCTTTTCAAGTCCTACAAGAGCAATATAGAGGAGCTCAGATGAATTCTGTAGACACATTGGATTTGTATCACTGCTGAGGAACACTGAGCTTGGGAAATCCACCACTTTTATAATAAGCAGTAAGCAAGTCTGCTCTTTTTCCTGGAGAGAGATATGCCTCAGTTCTCAAGATTGTTTGCAGCAAACATATAATGAGATGCTCCTAGCATCACTATTTATAATATTCAAAAATTTAAAATTATTTAAATATCCACCAATGCATTAAATAAATTAAGATACATCCATGCAATGGAATACTATACTGACTTTTAAAAGAATGAGGTATATTTACATATTTACATTAAAATGAGGTATATTTACTAATTTACACTCCCACCAACAGTTTATAAGTCTTCCTTTTTAACCACATCCTTGCCAGCATCTATTGTTTTTTTTTAATTTTTTAATAATAGCCATTCTAATTGGAGGAAGACGGTATCTCATTTTTATTTGAATTTACATTTACTTGATGATTAGTGATGTTTAGCATTTTTTCCTATGTTTGTTGGCCATTTGTATGTATGATCAAAGATACATCATTAGAAAAAACAAAATTTGCAAAACAGTATTCAGTGAGATCTTTATAAGTTTTTAAAAAATGTAATTTAGGCTATATATAGAAAAGAATATGAACAAAAATACACCAAAATATTAACAGTGGTTATATCTGGGGATCAGAACTAGGAAGAACTTTCACTTTTTAAAGTATATATTCCTATAATTCTTGGATGTGACAATAATCAAGTGTTACTTTTATAAGAGAAAATACAGGTTTTAACTTTTGTTTTAAAGACTTGAAGCAAATATATTTCAATGTTAAATGTGTATTTTTATGAATGATGGGATTATGAGAAATTTTACTTTCATTTTTGTTTTCCAAATTATTTATAATAAGTATATATTATAAGGGGGAAAATGTTATTTAGAAAAATGTAACAGTGTCTTTGAATGTTGAGATATGAGAATTTTTTTCCCTTCTCTCCGTATATTTCCAATTTTCTACAACAAGTGTATTGCTTAATGTACAATGGATGGCGGGGACTTCTTTTACTCTGCCCAGAATCCCTTCCTTGCATAAATTATCCCTTTACCTTCGCACCCTAGTGGTAAATTGCCCTTCAACACTTCTGGTGTGGCTGCGATTTGAAAGCTCTTCAACATGTCGAGAAGTGATAGAGCAAGAGGGAAGAGTATTCACTAGGAAACACTGAGTTGAGACTCTCACTTGTCCCTTTGGGGCTCTTCAAACCCTAAACCAATGGTTCTCAACAAAAAATGATTTTTCCTCTCAGGAGACATTTGGTAATGTCTGGAGACCTTTTTAGTTGTCATAATTGGGGGGTAGGAGGAGTAGGGTTGCTTACTAACATCTAGTGAGTAGAGGCCAAGGATACTGCTAAACATTTTACAAGGCCCACCACAACACCCCACACACACCCCAAAGGATTTTCCAGTCCAAAATATCAATAGTGTGCCAGTTGAGAAACTAAGAAGTCCTGCACTAAATAAACAGGCAGGTATGGGACCCTTAGGGGTGGGGGACACCTGCTAACTGACCATGACTATCAAAAGGAAATAGGGTTGCTGTTTCACAATACATGCTGGGAGAAGTACAGCTGGAATACAAGAGATCTCTAGGGTTCCATTGTGGTATACCATGTGCAACTGTCAAAATTATCAGCAGACTGTTACAACCCAATCACAGAGAAGATCACTAAGGAGTCAAGCACCACAGAAATAAAGGTGTGGGCAATTCTTTGCCCATCAGGCAAAGAATTCTTTGCCTGATGGGCAAAGAATTTCAACTAGCCAAAGACAGACAAAACATGGAATAGGTGGTAGGGGAAGAAAACACCAGTTATAGCCTCAAGACTAGCTACAGAAACAAGAACTATAGGGTCAACCTGGATTTCCTTGCTTGCTATATCTTACATAAAAATTTTTTCTTTTCTTTACCATACAGTTGTATCTATGGTATATATGATGATCGTTACATTTGTTGTTTGTCCAGATTTATGGAGAAGGTATTGACCATGAACTAGGGTAGAAATGAAGAGGAACCTGAACTCAAGGAATTCTCAATAGTGTGCTGCAATATCATATCGGATATTTTTAACTTCTGGTCCCAAAAGTGGCACAAACATTTAATTCAAATAAATGAATTTTCTGAGAAATTGAACCTCTCTAGGTGCCTAAGAATAGAAATCATAAACTTTGGATAGAACAAAAGAAAAAAAAAGTATCTGCATATAGGTAACTGATAGGCACTGAGAATTAAGGACCTCACTGATAGCTTTCGTAGAACTGTTTTTAATTTTAATGAAACCAGAATCAGGCATATTAGGCTTTTTTTATATGTATAAAATTTTGTTCTTTTTTGGTTTTTATTTTTGCATTTGGATATGGCATATTAGGCTTTAAGGAAAAATTAGCAATGAACAAAAGACTTATTAAATTTGTTTTGTCATGTTTGGGGGAGAGAGAGAGCTAACAGCTGCATTTTCAGGATAGTATCAAAGGATAAAATCACATGATTAGATATCAAGGGTTATGCTTGGGTAAACAGCATGTTCCTCTTATCAAAACTGTTCTTTCCAGCCTGGGCAACATAGCAAGACCCCATCTCTACAAAAAGTTTAAAAATTAGCTGGGCGTGGTGGCGCAAACCTATAGTCCCAGCTTCTTGGGAGGCCGAGGCAGGAGAATCACTTGAGCCCAGGAGTTTGAAGCTTCAGTGAGCTATGACTGTGCCACTGTACTCCAGCCTGGGTGACAAAGGGAGACCTTGTCTCTAAAAACAAACAAAAAAAGGCTCTTTTGATTTAGGTCAGTCCAAAATTCCTTATAAATTCCTATTCTGATCAACTAGTTAGAGTGGATTGAATAATTGCAAAGAAAAACTCTAATTGATGCAGAAATTGTGATGAAGAATAGTTGCAGGCCACAAACCCTCAAAGAAAGGGTTATTGGGCTTAGTTGGATCTGAAGGAACTGAGGACTCAATGAGAGTGTTTCTCAGGTAAATTATACCTTGCAGTGGCGAAAGAGTTACCTAAATTATTACCTATGCCAACTGTAATGAAATACGTGTTGAAGCAAGGCTTTGAGGAACAAGTGGCATGGTTCCTTCTTGAAGTGCCAAAGAATTTTAAAGAAAGATAATGACAGGCTTAAGATATTCTTGGCTCAGCGTTGAAAACCAAGAGCTGTATCTTTACTGTGCTAAGAGAACTTTTAGGTTTTTAGCCTCAAAACTAAAGTAGCATAATATCAAGCTCAAAATTCAAACCTGTGGATTATAAAATTGCAAAGTAAGTTACCAGGTCTCATGCAAAATTACTACACTGATTGGAATGGAAAGGAAGACCCCAAAAATTGAAGTGGGGAAATAGAGAAAAATTTGCATAACTTAGACTACTCCAAATTCCATGGAACATTCCTTATAACCAAAAGTAGAATTCCCCCAACCCACACATCTAACAAGGCTGTCCTTGCTTTGCTTAAAGATTTTACACCTTGCCTTAGACAGTGAACCTTGTGGAAGGTGGCCAGATTGTTCCATGTCCCATTTCTATCACTGCTCACTTGCCTCTGTGTCTATAATAAGCATCAAATCCCAGAAGGGGCCTGAAGGTCAATTGCCAAGTCAAGCTCTAAAGGAGAAGTTTCATATAACAAAAGAATTTTGTTTGTTTATATGGCAAGAACCTGAAGAATATCAATGATAATGCATTCTGAGAGTTAGACAAGGAAAAGTGGACTACTTTAAGATAGATCCCAGCTTACTGATAGGTGCTCAAACAGGTGAGAGTGATTCTAAGAGTTTGTGTACTCAGTTTATCTGACAACTGGACTCAGTGGTGGCCAACACTAAACGGAATGAAGTTGCAAGAAATTTTTTTGTATTAAATACAGCAAGGAATATTGGAATGTTAGAATGGATTTATCAAATCCATCTACTTGGTCATCCTTTATGTTCATTAGGAGGACGCACCCTCATTACAGCATTGAGAAGTACAAGGATGAGGGGTGTGCAAAGTGCTATAGTGACTGTTTTCAGTAGCCTGAAGGTGCAGGTAGGTGATTCTGCCATTCAAATGGGCTCCTTAATTTCAATGGCGTTTATGGAAATGAGCACTTAAAAAACAAGGTGGACATGGTTACTATAATAAACAGCAGGATAAGAGTAGTAATCAGAATGGTTCTAGATCACATAGACTCTAGGACCAAACTGTGCACTAAGTTCCTAGCAAATAGAGGCTTCACTTAACTCTCCATGGTTGCATGTTTCTGCCCCTAACCTATTTCCCATCCTGGATAAATTTATGGCCTTAGATCTCCTTGAAGAAAAGGGGAGGTAAGATAGACTTGAAGAAGACACCAGCAATAACATGACTAGTACTTTCCTAGGCTTCCCCTTAGGGACCTGTGTTCATATGCCAGAGTAATTATGGCAGAGAGTAGCTGGGATCCAGAAAGCTACTATGATCAACTGGTAAGTATGGGGGGTCGTCAAGACACAGTTTTTATCTGAGTATGCCTCATGGTGCTCTTGATGGGACCATTAGCCCATTCCATAGTTGTTTCCTGAATAAATAAATGTATAGTTAAAATACAAGTACTCAAGAACTAGCAGAATTTTCACATTGACTTTCTGATCTGTGAAGTATATACTATAATTGTAGGAAGGGCCAAGTGGAAGTCTTTGAAGCTCTTCCTACCAAAAGACAAAGCCAAAGCAATACTACATTCCTAGAGAAATCTGAGACCAGTACCACCATCAAAGACTTGCAAGAAACAGGAATGACTATTCTTAGCACATCCCTGTTTAACTTCCTTCTTTAGCAAAATGAGTCTTGGACAGTGAGACTGTTAATTACACAGTGATTCCAATTGCAGGTGGTGTTCCAGATATAGTCTCTTTTCTCAAGTAAATCAGCACAGCTCCCAGCATCTGAAATTGTAGCCATTGATCTGACTGGTGTATTTTTCTTTCCCCAAATAAGGAAAGAGTACCAGAAGTAGTTTACTTTCCCCTCACAGGGACACCAGCACATACTCACTTTCTCATCTCAAGGCTTTGTCAGCTCAATACCTCTGTACAAGAATTCAGTCTGGAGAGATCTTGCTCACCTTACTATCGCCTAAGACTTTGCTCTGGTCCATTCGCTGAGAGAATTATTCTAACTTAAAGTAACATTTTAAAATGTCTTCAGATGTTCAGGGCTCCATCATTTATATTAGTAAATTAAGAAATTGTCTAAATACCCAACAACAAGGGCATGAACCCAATCATGGTCTACTTATGTAGTATAATAGGAAAAGAAATTTACCAAAAGTTTGAAATACATCAGCAAATTGTTTATATTACTATACTGAGTGAATAAATGATACAGCATAATCATACCTATGTTTTTAACTATGCACAGAAGATGATATTAGCATAAAATCAATGATAAAGGTCTAGCGACACACACACACACACTGATGATGCAAATGCAAAGTCTACAACCGTTTTGCAAAGTACTTGGTCAATATATGTCAGGAGCCTTTAAACAATGTTCATAGTACTTGTGCCAACCGTTTCATTCCCAGGAATCGCCCCTAAAATTATTCAGGGATGCTGAATGCAGGATCACTTTTATTAACCAAACTTGGGAACAACTTAAAACTCTTAGATGTGGGAATAATTATATTAAATTATGATACCTGAATGAAATGGAGTATTATGTAAATATTACATTTAACTCAAAAATATTTTGATAACATTTGAGAAGTTTATGATATACTAACTTACAAAGCAAGACATGAGGCTGAATATACTGTCAATCTATTAAATGTGCACATTTTTAAGAAAGACTCATTCAAAAACATAAGTCTGCATAATATATGGCCGAGGATTTTTCACTGAAATTTGTAATAGTGAAAAACCTGAAGCAACTGTCCATCAATAGGATTCATTCATTAAATTATAGTATATCTATTCAATAGAATGATATAGGGCTGTTCAAAAGAATGAAGCTAAAATTATATGTACTCATATGAAAATAATTTGAAAATACAGAGTTAAGTGGCATAAGAGCAAGATAGTATTTAATGTAGGAAAAATAGAACCCAATTTTCATTAAAATAGTATGCATATTAATATATGCATATAAAGAAATGATGGAAAAAATCTCAAGCTTTTAACAATGATTATCTCTGGTAGTCAGAATTATAGAAAATGTTTGCTTTATGCTGAATATATTTCTGCAGTGTAACCAGCATGTATTATGTTTATAATTAGAAAAAAATTTTAACTTTAAAATCTTCAATGAAGACATGAATACCACCAAAATATAAAGATTGTTTATATCTACATATTTATTGGTAATTTCAATCTTTTGTAAGTTTCCTAATCTATTGAGGAAAATATTTAGAAAAAAGTGAATATCTTTTATTGATGGGACATGATAAGTTCTCATCCTCCCCGTTTTCTGGATTTTTTTTGTATTTCCAAAAGTATGCTTGGAGTGTATTATTATAACATGTTATTGTATTATTGAATTGTGTAATATGTTGTTTTGCCCTGCCCAATATTACTTCCTTTAGGCATTTGTTCTTCTCTATACCATTTAATCCTAAATCAATCTATTCTCTCACACAGAATTTTGTTTTGAAACAGACACACCCCGGGAGGAAAGTGATTCTAGCTGAGTCATTTGCTTGACTTCCCAAAGATAAAATCCCCGAAACTGCACTGGTTCCTATTTTCCACAAGGACTCATTGTTTATCTTTTATTTGGATGCTGGCTGCTCTTCAGAACCTCAAATAAATTCTTTCTCATTGCTTAAGTTGGAGTCAGTTTCTGTTGCTTGCCACATGGTAACTTTAACTGATTCATAATCACAGAGGGGATTGCAGGGAACTGCAGAGAACACAGTATTAGTTATGAGGATAAGATGAAGCAAAAGAATACTATTTTGCATTCCAAGATGAGAAGGTAGCAGCCCATAGTTCATAATGGCAAAATGTTATTACATGTGGCCATCTGAGACCATGAGCCCTCTGTGAGTGAAGTTCTGTTGTTAATGGATCAAGCACTTTGTAAAACATTTTGGCACTATCTATTGACATTGAACCTATGCATACCTTATGACCCAGCAATTTCACTCTTGGTACATTCATGCACCAAGAGTCTTATATAAGAATATTCATAGCAGCATTACTTGCGGTAGCCAAGATTAGAAAGAACTCAAATTTCCATTAAACAATTTAAAATATTTTCAATTTCCATTTGTGAAATAGTTGCAAAAATACTAAGTAAAACAATAGCAAAGTAAATACATCTTTGTCTAAAAGGATGATGAACCCCAATAAATTTGTGTTTATTTCTATAGTGAAAGTTTGTTTAACATTTGGTATACTAAATACTCAAGACATAATATATAGTTACAGTAATTTATACAGTGTAGTAAATGGACACATAATTTATGAGAAGTCTTGATTTTTACATTTGTCTTTACAAGAGAGTGTGTCCTTTAATTTTCCTTTTTTTGGTGTCCTTATCAGGTTTTGGTATCAAGGTAATGCTGACCTCATAAAACAAGAAATGGTTCTTATTTTCCTATTTTATTTTTCTGGAAAAATTTATGTAAAATTGACAATATTTATTCCTGAAACTTTGGTGAAATTTATTACCAAAAATAATTAGTCTATAAATTGTGTGTGTGTGTGAAGGTTAAATTATGGATTGGATTTTTTAAATAATTATAGGACTATTTATATTTTTACTTCATCTTGGGTCAGTTTTTGTTGTATTCTGATAGGAATTTCCCCATTGATCCAAATTTCCAACTTTTAGCACAAAATTCTTTATAGTTATCTTTTAATGTCCATAGGGCTTTAGTTATATCCTCTTTTCATTCTTGGTATTAGTTATTGGGCTCTTATTTTTTGTTTCTTGATCTTTCTTTCTAGGTATTTATTAATTTTATAAGTCAGCCTCTGGCTTGATTTTCTTTTTTTGTATGTTTGTTTTATGTTTCATTTTTTTTGCTTTTTATTATCTCATTCCTTCTGACTTTTTATGATTTGATTTTTTTTTTACCTTTTTTGAGATTAATTCTTAGATTGGTTATTCAAAAGTGTATTTGTCAATTTCTTGACATATGAAGATTTTTCACTCATCTTTTTGTTTTGGATTTCTAACTTAATACAACTGTGATCTGAAAACATACTCTGATTTCAATCCATTCAAAATTGTTAAGACTTGTTATTTTGACCCAGCACATGATCATATTAACGTTCATTGTGTTTTTTTAAAAAAATCTATGTTCTATAATTAAGTATAATTTTCTGTACATATATATAGTAGGTCAAATTTGTTTATTGTGTTGTTCACATCTTTTATATCCTTATTGTTTTTTTTGTCTGCTTATTCTGTCAGTTACTGACAAAAGTATATAGAAATCTTCTAATATTGTGGATTTGCCTATTTCTCCTTCTAACTCTTGCAATTTTTGTGTATGCTCTCTCTCTCTCTCTGTATGTGTGCATATATATACTCAATGTGTATTGGAAAGGCAGTCTGGCAGTTTCTCAGCTCAATCCCTGCTCAGCTGCATAAGAATAAGCCTTGGGCCTGGAACATATCCTTGCTGGGAAATAAAGAGCCCTCACAGCCTGTGTTGGGCTTATTGCCTTGTGAGAAAATGTCTTTTCCTATTCTGGGCTTGATGTCTTTGTTCTGCTTAAGTGCCTGTGTTAATGGCCTTCAGGCACAGCTCCCATGGGGGGACTTGGGGTTCTTCCACTGCAGCAGGAAGCAAGGTTCATGCAGACACTTGGTCAGCTGCAAAACAGATCTGCTGTCCATGGAAGGGCCAATGCACTGCAAGGGCCTGGATCTAGTACACAGATACTTTCTCTCCTCTTGCTCTGTACAATCGGCCCTTGTATATGTTTGTTCTCAGTGACCTCAAATCATGCACTGGTCTCTTCCCTGGGTGGCACTTATCTGCCTTGGCCACAGTCATGTTAAATTCCATCCTGTGGCACAGCCCGACCACCCAGTGAACAGTAAAACTGTATA
The DNA here is from genome assembly GCA_963574885.1 of Lepilemur ruficaudatus. Taxonomy (NCBI): domain Eukaryota; kingdom Metazoa; phylum Chordata; class Mammalia; order Primates; family Lepilemuridae; genus Lepilemur; species Lepilemur ruficaudatus. The sequence continues at coordinate 46,181 of CAUYRT010033228.1, forward strand.
CTCAGGGTAGTTACATACAAATTATATATATTTATATACAAGTTATACACACACATATGTGTGTATTCCTGTTAAGTTGAACTATTTTTCATTAAAACATGAACTTCTTTATCTTTAGTAAACGTTTTCATTTTATTTTATTTATTATTTGTTTGTTTGTTTATTTATTTATTTATTTATTTATAGAGGCAGGGTCTCACTCTCTTGCCCAGGCTGGGGTGCAGTGGTGCGATCATAGCTCACTGCAACCTCCAGATCCTGGGCTCAAGTGATCCTCCAGCCTCAGCCTCTCAAGGAGCCATGACTATGGGCCCATGCCACCACACCCAGCCAAAAAAAAGTGCTTGCTTTTTGTTCGTTTTATCTGCTCTATGTCTCTCATTTTCTCCTTGCTTGCATTTTTTTGGATTGACTCAATTTTTAAAATTCTTCTTCCCCCAACCATTGCTCCATTTCTCAGCCTCGTAGCTATATCCTCTTTTACTATTCTATTAGTGGTTACTCTAAAGATTACCACATGCATCCTAGACTTATCAAAGTCTAATGTTATTTGATACTTTTACCCTCTTCCCAAGCAATACAAATACCTCAGAGCATTTTAATTCCATTTTCCTCTTTTTTATCCACTTGTTATTGTTGTCATGTTTTAAATTTTTCTATATACTCTAAATTCCATAAGACATTATTATGGAATTATCAGTTTATGTAATCGATATTGATTGGATTAACTCAGATATTTACCATTTCATTTCTCTTTAACTCCTTTTTAAATTTTTTAATTGACAAATAAAACTTGTATACATTTATGCTGTTCAACATGATGCTTTGGTATATGTATACATTTTGGAATGGCTAAATGAAGCTAACATATCCATTACCTCACATACTTATCTTTTTTTGTGGTAGAAACACTTAAAATCTTAGTGATTTTTAAGTATACAATATAATACATTGTTATTAACTATAGTCACTGTGTTGTATGATAGATCTCTTGAGCTAATTCTTCCTAACTGAAAGTAGTTATCCTTTCAAGTTATCAAAATCCTTTGACCAGTATCTCCCCAATCCCTCTCCTCACCCTCACCCAGTCCCAGATAACAGCCCTTCTGCTGTCTGCTTCTGTGAGTTCAACTTTTTTAGATTCTGCATGTAAATGAGATCGTGCAGTATTTGTCTTTCTGTGCCTGGCTTATTTCCCTTAATATAATGTTCTCCAGGCTTATTTCTTCTTGCATCTGCAATTTTCCATCTGGGATTGTATTTTTCCCACTTGAATAAAAACTATTTTGTATTTCCTTCAGTACAAATCTATATACATGGCCAATTCTTTCAATTTTTGTTTGATTGAAAAAAATGTGGTATTATGTTTTGTTTTGTTTGTGTCTTGCTCTTTATTTGTTGAAGGGTATTTTCTCTGGGCATAGAATTCTAAGATAGTAGTCATTTTCTCTCTGCTGTTTAAAAGTATGCCAGTGTCTTCTGGCTTTGACTGCTTTCAGTCCAATTGTTAGTCAATTATGGCTTTTATTATCTTTATTAACATATTATTGCTTCTTGTCTTTTGGAATAGATAATAGAAAAATAGAATAATAAGCATGTTTATTCACTAGTCCTTCTGCAAGCCACTGGTCTGTGCTAATTATAGACTTTTAGGAAAAGGAGGCAGGGAAAACACATTTTTTAAACGTTAAGAGCTGTTTTGTAAATATACTACATGTTTCTTGTTATTTAAAATCTGTATGGTTTGGATGTTTGGCCCCTGCAAATCTCATGTTGAAATGTGATCCCCAGTGTTGGAGGTGGGGCCTAATGGGAGGTGTTTGGGTCATCGGGATAGATCCCTCATAAATGGCTTGGTGCACTCCTCGCCATAATGAGTGAGTTCTGTTGGCTTGCGGGAGAGCTGGTTGTTAAAATAGTCTGGCCCTTCCTCCTGTCTCTCGCTCCCTCTCTTGCCATGTGACATACCTACTTCTTGTTCGCCTTCCACCTTGACAGGAAATTCCCTGAAGCCCTCACCAGATGCAGAACCATGAGCCAAATAAACCTCTTTTCTTTATAAATTTATAGCAATGCAAAACAGACTAACACAGAAAATATTTTCAAATTACATGTAATAAATAAAACTAGTCAAGCAGAAATATCTCTGTTGTTCATATTTCAAGATCTATAAGAAGTTTTCTTTGTAAAACTGCATTATTTTTTTGAACGACAGAACACAGTATGGGATTGTTTATTTGTTGAAAAAAACTATTAATAGATTGTGCAATAGAGTTTTCTGTAGTCTGAATTTTTCTGATTTCGACTGCATTTGAGTAGTTTCTTTAAACTCTCTTAATGTATTTTTTTCTTTTTTTTTTTTCTTTTTTTGAGACAGAGTCTCACTCTGTTGCCCAGGCTAGAGTGCAGTGACGTCAGCAACCTCAAACTCCTGAGCTCAAGCAATCCTCCCGCCTTGGCCTCCCAGAGTGTTAGGACTACAGGCATGAGCCACCATGCTGGCCTTCTGAATATATTTAAGCCCAGATATTTCCTCAGAGAAATGTATACTCTGTATCTTCATATCTTAAAATAATAAAAAAATTCTCTGACAAAATATCTGGGCTTAAAAACACATGTAAAGAGCATGAAGAAATTAATCAAATGCTAGTGGAAAATTATTTCTGAACAAAGAAGGAACAGAGTGTTAAGAAATAGGACAGGACAAAGTTGGGACAGTTTGAGAATAAGGGTAACTACAATGGATTGAAACACATGAAATATATTTAAATCCACACATTCATAATTATACCCAGCCCCATTCCACAAAAAGAAAACAACTCCTTATAGGTCACTGTTGGAGGATGCTAGTAAGCCAACTCATCATTTAGAAAACTGGTTAAGAGAAAGAATCAGGTATTTATTCTGCCTTTTCCATATGCACTCTGCTACTAAGTAACCAAATAGTACATGAGAGGAAATTTTTTTAGAGAAGTATTTCAGCTAATAAGCTAAGAGGAAATGATTGAATTTTTGAGTATCATTCATTTGCAATAAGTTAATGGTTTCGTCACTTGGTGTATTCTATCCTTTATAGAAAGGAACATCTCCCAAAAGAAAATGGCAAATGAACCAACTCGAAATAAGGCAGTAAGAATCTGAGCATTTCATGAAAATCAGACCCTGGCCTAAGGCCCTCAAATGCTTAATTAGTATCTAAGTATATTTTCCCCTCAATTCCTTAATTCTAAGAACCTCCTTCTCCACAGGTGTTAGGTTTGGTAATTCCACAGTTTCTTTTCATTCGATCTTCCCTGTCTACAGGCAGGTCTTCTATCGCAGCTGCCACTGTGGTGAAATTTTCCACAGACGGACGATTTCCTGGGAGACTTCTGCGAAGGGCAGCCCGTCTTCTGAGGCGCTCATGTTTCTGATCTCACATGGATCTGAAGAACCTACATCTTTCACCATGTGGATCTACTTCTTCCTTCTCTGGAAGCTTCTTTTTCTTCGCAGAACTTGTGCTGGGAAATAGTCATCATTGATTCACCTGTTCTTAACTTCCATTTTGCTTGCTTGTTTTCCCACGTGTCTCAGAGAGCATTCGTTTACCATTTCAGCAGCAGCCGGCGGAGTGCTTTGCTCCATGGAACAATGTCCACGCCGAGCAAAACAGAGCAGACTTCGAACACTGCACGGCGCAGTAGCCCCTTTGTCACACCTATTGTGAACCGCTTGCACTCTCTGTCCTCAAATTTTGGCCATTGTCGATTGAAACTTTGTCTCTACCACAGCCAGAATATGTAACTTCCAAAATGTAAGATTTTGATCAGAACCAGACCAGGCTCTCTTCCTGCATCCACAACGACTTTGATTCTGTAGTATGTAACGTCGTCTATGTCTTAAGCATATGCTGAGAGCTGAAGTACTTCTAGAATTTTTGTACGGCAAGGCAACTGTTTGATGGTGACACGACTCTCTCAGTCCAAGGATCTCTTTGTGGAATCTGAAGGTCCATGTTGTCTTCAGGTTCCTCAGAGCTGGATTTATTTTTTCTTTCTTTATCTATGAATTTTTACAAGTCCTCACAATATTGGGACAATTATTCTACCATAAGTTTCTCTTTTTACTTTCCCTAGTATCCCCTATTTCATTACTCAAAGCTCTTTAGAAAGTCTTGAAAACGAATATTTTGATTGTTAAGGAAACGTATAAGTTAGAATCAGTTCCAATTGTAAATGACAAAAAAAAAAAAAACAGAACAATGGCTTAAACAACATAGAAATTTATCTCTCACACACCTACATATGATCTGAGAGGCTCTGCCTTTAATTGGTGTGTTTATCTCTGTTTTACTTATAATTATTGTAATACAACTTATTTCCCAATGTATTCCATACTTCCATTAATAATACTTTCTTGTTGTTTCTTTCTTTCCTTTTTTTCTTTCCTACATTTCATTGGCTGGATCAAATTTTCTCCTGTTGATTTAAAAGTTATCCATTCTGTATTTTTTTTTCTTATGATGATTGTCCTTTTCTTAACCAAACTCAATTGATTTCTTAGGCTTATCCAACTCTATATCTTCTGCTGATTGAGACAAGTACTTTAGCCCTCAGATCTCTGTGGTTACCTCTCTGCAACCCACATTAATGTAGATAAGATTTTAGTTCTGATGGTTTTTTAAAAAATATGCCATTTCCTCTTCAAAAAAACCTCACCCTTTTTTACTAAATTATTTCTTCATATTTATTTTGTATATTTTCTATATTGTAGCATCTCTCTGAGTTTTTCTCATTTTGATTATTTCTCCAATAACATTTTGAAATACGTTTTTGTGTGACAAATCTGAAGAGTTGTAGGCCAGAGAATATCTTTTATATTATTATTATACACATTTAAATGGCAGTTTGGTTGAATATAAAATTCTAGGTACAAAATGCTTCTTTAGCACTTCAAACTATTACTTCAGTATCTTCCTGTGTCCAAAGTTCCATTGAAATATACGATGTCAATCTAATTCTTATTTCTTTGAAGAAGATTGGCACTTTATATAAGCTTGTGAGTGTTACCTTTGCCTTAGTTACTCTTATATTTCATTATGTCTAGGTTATAGGTCTTATGTCCACCATTAGTTTCAAATATTTTATCCCCTTGGTTTGTTTGTTTTTTTTTCTCTACTTCATAGACTCTTGTTTTCTAGATGTTGGCACTTCTACACTTCATTTCTCTTACCTTTATCATTTTTTCCTCCCTTCTATTTGATCTTTACTAATTCCTCTTTTGGCTATATCCCTCTGCTATTTGTTTCATGAAACCAGATTATCTGTGTTTAAATCCTAGCTTAGGCCAGCTGTGGTGGCTCACGCTTGTAATCCTAGCACTTTGGGAGGCCGAGGTGGGAGGATCACTTGAGCCCCAGGAGTTCAAGACCAGCCTGACCAATATAGTGAGAACCCCATCTCTACAAAACAAAAACTAGCCAGGCATGGTGGTGCATGCCTGGAGTCCCAGCCACTCAGGAGGCTAAGGCAGGAAGATTGCTTAAGCCCAGGAGTTTGAGGTTGCAGTGAGCTATAATGATACCACTGCACTACAGCCCAGGCAACAGAGGCAACCTTATCTCAATCAATCAATCAATTAATCAATCCCAGTTTCACCTTGGACAATTTACTTCACCTCTTTGAACCTCAGTTTCTTCATCTGTAAAATAGAAATAATAACAGTACCTACCTCATAGGATTGTTGTGGGAACTAGATGTATTATACCATATATGAAATGCACATAGAGCAGTGCCTGGTATAAAATAGATACTAATAATATATAAATTTTAGCCATTATTATTATCTATGGTGTTGTTTATTATATTTTTTGTACCTATTATTTCTACTTGTTCTTTTTTTTACCTTTCATGCCAGCTTCATATTCCTGGTATCTTCTGTGAGGATATTTGTTGCTTATTTTAAATGCATGGCTCATCTGTGCCAAAAATTCTGCATTCAGAATTCAGGTGGCAATTCCATTCCATTTTGCAATTCCATTTTGTTGTTTTTTAAGTTAGCTATATATATTAGGGAAGGTCTAAAGCCCAGGGCCTATTTTGTCTTCTTCTTGGTGACTGTAAGGTAATAAGACAGATGAGCCTCAAGGAGAGGCCCAGGGATCATGAAGGGACTGGCCACAGCCCTACTTCCTGCCACTGTGCTGGGAAACTCCTTTGGTCAGGGTTTGCTCTTGCAGTCTTAGAAAGATGCTGTGGCGCTGGGAAGAGACAATCCTTTTAGAGTATAATGCACAAGTCCTGACAGTTGGAGAGGGAGGAAGTACAGATGTGAGAGCTTGAGAAAGTCTGACCAGCCAGCGTCTGTCTTTGTCAGTGCCTGTCCTCAACTCAGCAGGCCTCTGGGCTGCCCTGATGTTAGCCTGAGATACCAGCTGGTCTGGCCACTGCTTCTGTGATGGTCTTTCCAGTGCAGTAGGCGGGAGAAGCAAGGTTAGCATTTAAAAGCTTGTTCTTGGGTTTGCTCCTTTCCCTTCTATCTGGCTGCCCTTGACCCCAGACCATGCTCTTCCCCCGGCTGGGCCCCCCACTGACCATCCCCTCACTCACGCAAGATAATGAATCCTTTCCTCTACACTGGGGTTTCTCACAATTTTTATACTGGGTCCTCACGTCCTTGCTTTGCTCTCATCTCCTATTTGGGGACATGGAGCCAGCAGCCTATACTGGTTCCCTTCTTGTCACGAGACAGAAATTTTCTAGGACTTTTTCTCTTCTCCAGTTTCAAAGATAAACTTGATTATCAAACTTTGTGAGCTTCTTGGATGAAAGGTACTTTGAAAGACGTAGTCATTTGGAAGTTCAATCTGGCTTCACTCACTCTCAGAAGAGCACCATGGATTTGAAACAGGGCTGTTTCTTCACTCACTCTCAGAAGAGCACCTGTCTTTGAAACAGGGCTTCATGGAAACACCAGACACCCCACCAACCCTGCCCCCATCCAAGAGATGCCTTTTTTCTTTTCTTTTGTCTAAAGTACAGTGCTTGCACATAATAGACACTTGATAACTATATGTTGACTTGATTTAGATCTATATTTAACTCTGTCATAAGATTTTTTTAAAGAAATTGATTAAGCCATCTGTAATAGAAAGTATCTGCCATTCTTTTCTTAATTTTAAATTGGTGTAAGAGTCTGAGTAAGTACAAATTCTGATGAAGGGTGTGTATGAATGTAGAACAAATTCCTTGCATGATTAGTCAAGCTACCTGACTTCAAAAAAGTTTTATTTTTGTCTCTGCTACTGGTAAACTACATGGCCTATTTCTGCTCGGCTCAGATCAGGTTTGATCAACATGTTTAGCCAGGATAAGTCAATAAATCCCTAGATAAATCAACTTGTTTGGGCAAAACAAACGACTCTATTATGGTATGAGCCAAGCAGAAACTTCCCCTGCAACTTTTCTATGAATATGACACATTTAATGTCCAAAGATCCCGCCCAGTACTTCAGGGAGCAGAGCTGTTGTACCTGCTGCAGAGCACGTTGAAGTTTATACAAATTTAGGAGTCTGTGTCATACTGTTGCTTTGAGTCAGAACTGAATGATAGATTAATGTAACCTAGAGAACATCCAGTCTTAATCTCAAATCTGCCTCTGGTTTTGGTGAGACTGTTGAGACCTCTTAGAAAGAAAACAGAAACTCTCTCTTATCTGGAATATGAGAGATAAATGAAATCGGGGCCTTTAATTTTTAGCAGCACTCTTTTAAAAGTGCCTACAAAGGCCTGCGAAAGTGTGAGTTTCTGCCATAATTCTGCTGCTTTCAAGTCTACTGAAAATACAGTTCCTCACACCTGGTATTTCATAATGAATTTTCTTAGTTCTCAGTGGTCAGCATGTACCTGTGTAACAAGAAAATCTGTGGCTCTTATGATTCACACATAGTCTCAGACATTCTGTATTGAGATATAGATATTTGAAATGGTCACCAGCAGCCAAAGTATTTTCTTGTATTGGAGTAGGAAATATTTAGAGGCAGGACTGTGGAGTAAAGTAACATAGTTTTGGGAGTTAGACGAACCTGTTTTGAGCACTGGCTCTGCCACTGAATTAAAGCTTATGCTTTCAAGCACGTAATTTTACCTCTCTGGGCCTCATTTTCCTCATCTGTATAATGATGCTAATTAAGTGAGATGATGTATGGAAAGTGTCTGATGCATAGGGATGCTTAAATGATAGTTGCAATGAGCCATTAAAGTTACAACATTCACTTAATAAGCATTTATTTCTTAATGTGTGCTGATTTTCAGGAAAAGATAAAACACAAATCTCCTTCAAACATACACATCTCAATATATAGAAAATTTATGTTACATATATGTATATTGGATTAATATATGTGAATAAATATGTCACATACCTCCCATATAACTCCCAAAGTTAGAAATTAAAGAGTCAATGCAATGGTATTCTACTTCTTTTTGGGAGGATTTAAGTCATCCCAGATCCTTTGAATGACCACAATATCAATTAAAAACAAAGTGAAGGATTATATATCTACATATTTCTGATTTTTCACATTTATTCATTTAAGAATGCAATAAAATGTTCTGACACCTTATCTCATTTCTATTCATGCTCTTAGCTTCAGCATTCTTCATTACAAATTTTAAAGTTAGTAAAGGGTTGACATAAGAAAGAATACTTTCAATATTTTAATGAAATTAGGATAATATTTCTGTGTCATATCAAAACTTGATAAATATTGCACCAAAGAAAACCTTATAACCCAATCTCAATAATGTCACTGCAAAAATTGTAAGATTATATTTAATGAAACCCAGTAATTAATACATTCATCAAATAATTCATAAATGTCAGGTAAATTTTATTATAGGAATATAAGAATGATGTAATATTAAGAATTCTATAAATGTAGTCAACCATATTAGTATGCAAAAACCATACAATATTATGGTGACTTTGTAATGTGTCAACTCAGCTAGACTCAACCAAGTTCCATTGAATTCCCTGCCCTTACAGAATAAGTTAGTTAAATAATGAAAATATTAACAACTATAAACCAGTTTGTCTATCTGCACACAATGACCACTACTTCAACTGACAGCAATAATAAAATCTTATCAATTTTAAGGCATATTCTGATTTGAGAGGTTTCAAAATGTCAAAAAGATGTGTGTCTAATAATCAATAAAATACAGTCACATCTTGGAGATATTGCAGGATCAGTTCCAGACCACCACAATAAAGCAAATATCGCAAAAAAGTGAGTCACACAAACTTTTTGGTTTCCCAGTGCATATTAAAGTTATGTTTACACTGTACTGTAGTCTATTAAGTGTACAGTAGCATAGTATCTAAAAAAATACATACTTTAATTAAAAATACTTTATTCCTAAAAAATGCTAATGATCAGTTGAGCCTTTAGCTAGTCATTATCTTTTTGCTGGTAAGAGGTCTTCCCTCAGTATTGGTGGCTGCTGACTGACTAGGGTGGTGACTGCTAAAGATTGGGGTGGCTGTGGTGATTTCTTAAAATAAGGTAACAATGAAGTTTGTCACATCAATTGAATCTTCCTTTCATGAAAGATTTCTCTGCAGCTTGAGATGCTGTTTGATAATATTTTACCCACAACAGAACTCTTTTCAAAACTGGGGTCAAAAAAAAAAAAATTAAAAAAAAAAAAAAAACTGGGGTCAGTTCTCTCAAACTCTGCCATTGCTTTATCAGCTAAGTTTATGTGATATTCAGAATCCTTTGTTGTCATTTCAAAAATGTTCACAGCATCTTCACCAGGAGTAGATTCCATCGTACATTCAAGCGTTATCACGAGACTGTAGCAATTCAGTCACATCTTTAGGCTCCACTTCTAATTCCAGTTCTCTTGCTATTCCCGCCATATCTGAAGTTACTTCCTCCACTAAAGTCTTAAACCCTTCAAAGTCATCGATGAGGGTCGAAACCAACTTCTTCCAGACTCCTGTTAATGTTAATAATTTGTCCTCCTCCCATGAATCACAAATGTTCTTAATGGCATCTAGAACACTGAATCCTTTGCAGAAGGTTTTCGATGTACTTTGCCGAGAGCCATCCCAGGAATCACTGTCTATGACAGCTATAGACTTATAAAATGTATTTCTTAAATAATAAGACTTGAAAGTCAAAATTACTCCTTCATCCATGGCATACAGAATGGATGTTGTGTTAGCAGGTATGAAAACAACATTTCATCTTCTTTTCATCTCCATCAGAGCTCTTGGGTGATCAGGTGCATTGTCAATGAGCAGTAATGTTTTGAAAGAAATGTTTCTTAGAAGTAGGTCTCAACAGTGTGCTTAACACATTCAGTAAACCATGCAGTAAACAGATGTACTGTCATCTAGGCTTTGTTGTTCCATTTATAGAGCACAGGCAAGGTAGATTTATCATAGCATAATTCTTATGGCTTCTAGGATTTTTGGAATAGTCAATGAGCATTGTCTTCAACTCAAAGTAACTAGCTGCATTAGCCCCTGACAACAGAGTCAACCTGTCCTTTGAAGTTTGAAACCAGGTATTGACTTCTCCTCTGTAGCTATGAAAGTACTAGATGGCATCTTCTTCCAATAGAAGGCAGTTTCATCTACACTGAAAATCTATTGTAGTGTAGCCACCTTTATCAATTATCATAGCTAGATCTTCTGGTTTATTTGCTGCGGCTTCTACATTAGCACTTGCTGCTTTCTTGCATTAATATTATGGAGATGGCATCTTTCCTTAAACCTCATGAGCTGACTTCTGCTAGCTTCAAACCTTTCTCCTGCAATTTCCTCGCCTCTTTCAGCAGTCATAGAATTAAAGAGACTTAGGGCCTTGCTCTGGTTTAGACTTTGGCTTAGGGGAATGTTGTGGTTGGTTTGATCTTTTATCCAGACTACTAAAACTTTCTCAGCGTTAACAATAAAGCTGTTTCACTTTCTTATTCATGTGTTCACTGGAACAGCATTTTTATTTTCCTTCAGGAACTTTTCCTTGACACTCACAATATAATTGTTTGGCCCAAGAGGCCTAGCTTTTGGTCTATATTGTCTTTCAATATGCCCTCCTCACTAAGCTTAATCATTTGTAGCTTTTGATTTCAATGAGAAGTGAGACTCTTCCTTTTACTTGGACACATAGAAGCCATTGTATGGTTATTAATTGTTCTAATTTCAATATTGTTGTGTCTCAGGGAAGAGGCAGGCTTGCTTGAGGAGAGGGAGAGAGACGGAGGCATGACTGGTCAGTGGAGGAGTCAGAACACAAACAGTTATCAATTAAGTTTTCCGTCTTAGGTGAGTGCAGTTCATGGTGCCCCAAAGCAATTACAATAGGAACATCAAAGGTCACAGATCACCAAAAGAGATATAATAATAATGAAAAAGTGAGAATTACTAAAATGTGACACAGAGATATGATGTGAGCACATGCTATTAGGAAAAATGGTGCTGATAGACTTGCTTGATTCAGGGTTGCCACAAACCTTCAATTTGTAAAAACGCTATACCTATGAAGTTCATTAAGGGGAAGTGCAATAAAACAAGGTATGCCAGGATTGCATATGACATTTTAAAGTGCTGAAGAAAAGATGGGATTATTCATTACAGATAATATCTTTGACAATACTAAAATGTTTCTCTTTGACAAAAAAAATACTCAAAGTTAGAAGACGAATGACAAGTTAGAACAATTGTTTTAAAAATCCAACAAAGATCAATCCTACTACAAAGAGAATTTTTATAAACTAATAAGAAAAATGGGCCAAAAATATAACCAGACAGATTATGGAGCATTTGAACTCAAATTTATCAACCATATGCTTTTGTAATTAAACCAATCTAGATAAAGGCTGAGCCTTAGGATTTGATGTAGAGAAGGAAAAAGCTGGCTTATAGGTAGCCTAAATCTGTACCCTACATTATTTTCTTTGAGGTCCACTCATAACTCCATGTAAGTACTTATATACATGGTTCTACCGGTCATGAGAAAAAATGCGAGTAAATCCTGCTTGGATTTGTGGAAATACCATAGAGCTCAGGGCTAGGCCAACCTGTGAGCACATCTTATCTCTAACATTTACTTGCTATGGGACTTCGGTGAGACATTTTCATTAATATTTAAAAAATAAGAAGAACATCTATTTCACAGAATTATGGTGAGGACCAAATGAGATAAAATATATAAAGCTTCTATGGTGTTGCCTGACACATAGTATATACTCAATGAATACCAACTATAATTATTTTATTATTAGCTCACAGTCTTGGCTATTGACCCATTTTAAAAGGTTGTCTTGTGCTTCATTTACTAGTGTTCTGGAGAAAATGAGGCCATTTGAATTCAGTAATTAGTAATGCCTCTGCTGTGGTCTGAATGTTTGTTTCTCCAAAATTCATATGTTTAAACCTAATCTCCAATGCAATAGTACTAAGAGGTGAAGCCCTTGGGACTCCATGCTCATGAATAGGATCAGTGCCCTTATAAAAGAGGCTTGAGGGAGCTCTTTTGCCTTTCCACCATGTAAGAACACATAGTAAGTGCCATCTATGAAGAAGAGGCCTTCACTAGAAACTGAATCTGTAGGCACCTTGATCTTGGACGTCACACCCTCTAGAACTGTGAGCAATAAATTTCGGTTGTTTATAAATTACCCAGTCTAGTATATTTTGTTATAGCAGCCTGAATGGACTAAGACAGTCTCTCCTGTTGTAGACATCCATGTGCTGTTTGTTGTTTCTGTTTTAGTTCTTGCTATAATGTTCTCACTTCGTATCTTCAGTCAACACTTAGTTACTGTTCTCACTTGTTTTATGATGACTTTAGGTCAAGACACCCATGTCCAAAAATGTCTTGCATTTAATAATGGTTGAAGTTCTTTGTTGAAGCCAAGTTGACAGAAGGAACAGTTAATCCCAAAGAATGTCACAGTTTGCTGGTGTTGGAGTCTATAGTTGGAACTCTAGTAGCATCTATTCATAGCAGTCCCATGGGTGACATTACATTTGTGTTTGGGAGATTATCTGAGAAGCCACTTATTTTTCTTTTTGAGTTGATAAAACTCCAGATCAAATCCAGTTTCAGTAAAACTTTTATTTATTAAAAAATATAGTTATACCTCACTTGAAATAAGAGAATCTGACATACTACAGCCAAGTATGAAGAGTGGACATTTGAGTGGACTGGATGAAGGCCTTACTTTGAACAAAGTCCTTGACCATGAAGTGATGTTTGTCCCTGGAATGTGTTCATGTTTATTGACAATGTGAATATGTCTTATTATAGGGAAGAGTGAGAGCTAAATTTTAAACACATGCATTGAGTTAATTATGTAAAGTTATTTTAACCATAGAATATCTGTTAGGTCTAAAGCAGAAAGAGAAAGTTAATTGTTGCTGAGTTAAGCCAAAAACTGCTCTGGAATAATTGGTATTAATGTATCTCAGAATCAGAAGGGGATGGTGAGATCAGAGGTGAGACAGTAGTGAGGACGAAAAAAATGGCAGATTAGGGGTGGACTCCTGGCTCTCTGCTCTCAGAGTGGGTGGTGAAATAGGCAGACTACTGCGAGTGAATTCCACTTCCACAGGACCAGTTTCGCGGACCTACAGAGAAACAGCATGGGACACTGAACACCGGTGGAAAACAGAGGTAATTCAGAAAATTTCTCGCGGAGCCCAGAGAGTCAGACAGAGGTGAGACAGTAGGAGGGCACATCCAGCACCTCTAAACCAAATTGATGAGCCATACAGTGAATACCTTTGTACTGATGATTTGCTGAATGTGGAAGATTCTCTTGGCTGCAAATAACAGAAATCTCAAACTGTCCTAAGTGTGAACTTATGAATTTAAATGTGAAGGAAAGGTATTATTTCACAGAATAGGAAGTGCAAATGTAGTACACGCTCCCAGGTACAGTATAACCGATGCTCTGCTCTGTTTCGTTGTTATTAGGTCATTAAATATGAAATGTCTGATTTTGAATCAAAAGTTTAGTTTATTATATTTCAAACAACAAACAGTACAGTTAATCAAAGTGTGTGTCTAAACTATCGACACAGCTTTGCCATCTTAAAGGTAGCTTGTTTATGCCAGCAGTGAAGAAGCCTGGAGAGCAAGTGGCGATGAAATTGCAAAAGGCATTTTCCACAGCTTGTTGAGAATTGAACATTTTTCCTGGCAAGAAGTGGTCCAAATCCTGGAAGAAGTGGTAGTCAGTTGGTGCAAGGTCTGGTGAATACGGTGGATGACAGAGAGTTTCCAAGTCCACGATCTGTAGTTTGAACAGCATTGTTTTTTGTGGCATGTGGTCTTGCAAGAGGATTGGCATATGTTTATTGACCAGTCTCGGCTGCTTAATCACAAGCACCCTCGATCATTTTGTCCAGTTGGTTGCAGTAGACATCCACTGTAATCGACTGACCAGGTTACATGAAGCAGTAGTGGATAACACAAGCTCTGGACCACCGAACAGACACCATTAGCTTTTTATGATGCATGTTTGGTTTTGGACTATGTTTTGGCACTTCATCTTTATCCAACCATTGTGCCGAATTCTTGCAATTGTCAAAGAGAATCTATTTTTCATCACTCGTAACAATACGGCAT